>OZ024860.1:2576827-2611827 GCA_964017155.1 Oasisia sp. SBJ-2009
ACTGTCACAGGGATGACATGTCAGTTCTTGTAGACTGTCACAGGGATGACATGTCAGTTCTTGTAGACTGTCACAGGGATGACATGTCAGTTCTTGTAGACTGTCACAGGGATGGCATGTCAGTTCTTGTAGACTGTCACAGGGATGGCATGTCAGTTCTTGTAGACTGTCACAGGGATGGCATGTCAGTTCTTGTAGACTGTCACAGGGATGGCATGTCAGTTCTTGTAGACTGTCACAGGGATGACATGTCAGTTCTTGTAGACTGTCACAGGGATGACATGTCAGTTCTTGTAGACTGTCACAGGGATGACATGTCAGTTCTTGTAGACTGTCACAGGGATGACATGTCAGTTCTTGTAGACTGTCACAGGGATGACATGTCAGTTCTTGTAGACTGTCACAGGGATGACATGTCAGTTCTTGTAGACTGTCACAGGGATGACATGTCAGTTCTTGTAGACTGTCACAGGGATGACATGTCAGTTCTTGTAGACTGTCACAGGGATGACATGTCAGTTCTTGTAGACTGTCACAGGGATGACATGTCAGTTCTTGTAGACTGTCACAGGGATGACATGTCAGTTCTTGTAGACTGTCACAGGGATGGCATGTCAGTTCTTGTAGACTGTCACAGGGATGACATGTCAGTTCTTGTAGACTGTCACAGGGATGACATGTCAGTTCTTGTAGACTGTCACAGGGATGACATGTCAGTTCTTGTAGACTGTCACAGGGATGACATGTCAGTTCTTGTAGACTGTCACAGGGATGACATGTCAGTTCTTGTAGACTGTCACAGGGATGACATGTCAGTTCTTGTAGACTGTCACAGGGATGACATGTCAGTTCTTGTAGACTGTCACAGGGATGACATGTCAGTTCTTGTAGACTGTCACAGGGATGGCATGTCAGTTCTTGTAGACTGTCACAGGGATGACATGTCAGTTCTTGTAGACTGTCACAGGGATGACATGTCAGTTCTTGTAGACTGTCACAGGGATGACATGTCAGTTCTTGTAGACTGTCACAGGGATGGCATGTCAGTTCTTGTAGACTGTCACAGGGATGGCATGTCAGTTCTTGTAGACTGTCACAAGGATGACATGTCAGTTCTTGTAGACTGTCACAGGGATGACATGTCAGTTCTTATAGACTGTCACAGGGCTGGCATGTCAGTTCTTGTAGACTGTCACAGGGATGGCATGTCAGTTCTTATAGACTGTCACAGGGATGGCATGTCAGTTCTTATAGACTGTCACAGGGATGACATGTCAGTTCTTGTAGACTGTCACAGGGATGGCATGTCAGTTCTTGTAGACTGTCACAGGGATGGCATGTCAGTTCTTGTAGACTGTCACAGGGATGGCATGTCAGTTCTTATAGACTGTCACAGGGATGACATGTCAGTTCTTGTAGACTGTCACAGGGATGGCATGTCAGTTCTTATAGACTGTCACAGGGATGACATGTCAGTTCTTGTAGACTGTCACAGGGATGGCATGTCAGTTCTTGTAGACTGTCACAGGGATGGCATGTCAGTTCTTGTAGACTGTCACAGGGATGGCATGTCAGTTCTTATAGACTGTCACAGGGCTGGCATGTCAGTTCTTGTAGACTGTCACAGGGATGGCATGTCAGTTCTTATAGACTGTCACAGGGATGGCATGTCAGTTCTTGTAGACTGTCACAGGGATGACATGTCAGTTCTTATAGACTGTCACAGGGCTGGCATGTCAGTTCTTGTAGACTGTCACAGGGATGGCATGTCAGTTCTTATAGACTGTCACAGGGATGGCATGTCAGTTCTTGTAGACTGTCACAGGGATGACATGTCAGTTCTTATAGACTGTCACAGGGATGACATGTCAGTTCTTGTAGACTGTCACAGGGATGACATGTCAGTTCTTATAGACTGTCACAGGGATGGCATGTCAGTTCTTGTAGACTGTCACAGGGATGGCATGTCAGTTCTTGTAGACTGTCACAGGGCTGGCATGTCAGTTCTTATAGACTGTCACAGGGCTGGCATGTCAGTTCTTGTAGACTGTCACAGGGATGGCATGTCAGTTCTTATAGACTGTCACAGGGATGACATGTCAGTTCTTGTAGACTGTCACAGGGATGGCATGTCAGTTCTTATAGACTGTCACAGGGATGACATGTCAGTTCTTGTAGACTGTCACAGGGATGACATGTCAGTTCTTGTAGACTGTCACAGGGATGGCATGTCAGTTCTTGTAGACTGTCACAGGGATGGCATGTCAGTTCTTATAGACTGTCACAGGGATGACATGTCAGTTCTTATAGACTGTCACAGGGATGGCATGTCAGTTCTTGTAGACTGTCACAGGGATGGCATGTCAGTTCTTATAGACTGTCACAGGGATGACATGTCAGTTCTTATAGACTGTCACAGGGATGACATGTCAGTTCTTGTAGACTGTCACAGGGATGGCATGTCAGTTCTTATAGACTGTCACAGGGATGACATGTCAGTTCTTGTAGACTGTCACAGGGATGACATGTCAGTTCTTGTAGACTGTCACAGGGATGGCATGTCAGTTCTTGTAGACTGTCACAGGGATGGCATGTCAGTTCTTATAGACTGTCACAGGGATGGCATGTCAGTTCTTATAGACTGTCACAGGGATGACATGTCAGTTCTTGTAGACTGTCACAGGGATGGCATGTCAGTTCTTATAGACTGTCACAGGGATGGCATGTCAGTTCTTGTAGACTGTCACAGGGATGACATGTCAGTTCTTATAGACTGTCACAGGGATGACATGTCAGTTCTTGTAGACTGTCACAGGGATGACATGTCAGTTCTTATAGACTGTCACAGGGATGGCATGTCAGTTCTTGTAGACTGTCACAGGGATGGCATGTCAGTTCTTGTAGACTGTCACAGGGCTGGCATGTCAGTTCTTATAGACTGTCACAGGGCTGGCATGTCAGTTCTTGTAGACTGTCACAGGGATGGCATGTCAGTTCTTATAGACTGTCACAGGGATGACATGTCAGTTCTTATAGACTGTCACAGGGATGGCATGTCAGTTCTTGTAGACTGTCACAGGGATGGCATGTCAGTTCTTATAGACTGTCACAGGGATGACATGTCAGTTCTTGTAGACTGTCACAGGGATGACATGTCAGTTCTTATAGACTGTCACAGGGATGACATGTCAGTTCTTATAGACTGTCACAGGGATGACATGTCAGTTCTTGTAGACTGTCACAGGGATGGCATGTCAGTTCTTATAGACTGTCACAGGGATGGCATGTCAGTTCTTATAGACTGTCACAGGGATGGCATGTCAGTTCTTATAGACTGTCACAGGGATGGCATGTCAGTTCTTGTAGACTGTCACAGGGATGACATGTCAGTTCTTATAGACTGTCACAGGGATGACATGTCAGTTCTTGTAGACTGTCACAGGGCTGGCATGTCAGTTCTTATAGACTGTCACAGGGCTGGCATGTCAGTTCTTGTAGACTGTCACAGGGATGGCATGTCAGTTCTTATAGACTGTCACAGGGATGACATGTCAGTTCTTGTAGACTGTCACAGGGATGGCATGTCAGTTCTTATAGACTGTCACAGGGATGGCATGTCAGTTCTTGTAGACTGTCACAGGGATGGCATGTCAGTTCTTATAGACTGTCACAGGGATGACATGTCAGTTCTTGTAGACTGTCACAGGGATGACATGTCAGTTCTTATAGACTGTCACAGGGATGACATGTCAGTTCTTATAGACTGTCACAGGGATGACATGTCAGTTCTTGTAGACTGTCACAGGGATGACATGTCAGTTCTTGTAGACTGTCACAGGGATGGCATGTCAGTTCTTATAGACTGTCACAGGGATGGCATGTCAGTTCTTATAGACTGTCACAGGGATGGCATGTCAGTTCTTATAGACTGTCACAGGGATGGCATGTCAGTTCTTGTAGACTGTCACAGGGATGACATGTCAGTTCTTATAGACTGTCACAGGGATGACATGTCAGTTCTTGTAGACTGTCACAGGGATGGCATGTCAGTTCTTGTAGACTGTCACAGGGATGACATGTCAGTTCTTGTAGACTGTCACAGGGATGGCATGTCAGTTCTTGTAGACTGTCACAGGGATGGCATGTCAGTTCTTATAGACTGTCACAGGGATGGCATGTCAGTTCTTGTAGACTGTCACAGGGATGACATGTCAGTTCTTGTAGACTGTCACAGGGATGACATGTCAGTTCTTGTAGACTGTCACAGGGATGGCATGTCAGTTCTTGTAGACTGTCACAGGGATGACATGTCAGTTCTTGTAGACTGTCACAGGGATGGCATGTCAGTTCTTGTAGACTGTCACAGGGATGGCATGTCAGTTCTTATAGACTGTCACAGGGATGGCATGTCAGTTCTTGTAGACTGTCACAGGGATGACATGTCAGTTCTTGTAGACTGTCACAGGGATGGCATGTCAGTTCTTGTAGACTGTCACAGGGATGACATGTCAGTTCTTATAGACTGTCACAGGGATGGCATGTCAGTTCTTATAGACTGTCACAGGGCTGGCATGTCAGTTCTTGTAGACTGTCACAGGGATGACATGTCAGTTCTTATAGACTGTCACAGGGATGGCATGTCAGTTCTTATAGACTGTCACAGGGATGGCATGTCAGTTCTTGTAGACTGTCACAGGGATGGCATGTCAGTTCTTGTAGACTGTCACAGGGCTGGCATGTCAGTTCTTGTAGACTGTCACAGGGATGGCATGTCAGTTCTTATAGACTGTCACAGGGATGGCATGTCAGTTCTTGTAGACTGTCACAGGGATGGCATGTCAGTTCTTGTAGACTGTCACAGGGCTGGCATGTCAGTTCTTGTAGACTGTCACAGGGATGACATGTCAGTTCTTGTAGACTGTCACAGGGATGGCATGTCAGTTCTTATAGACTGTCACAGGGATGGCATGTCAGTTCTTGTAGACTGTCACAGGGATGGCATGTCAGTTCTTGTAGACTGTCACAGGGATGACATGTCAGTTCTTGTAGACTGTCACAGGGATGGCATGTCAGTTCTTGTAGACTGTCACAGGGATGACATGTCAGTTCTTGTAGACTGTCACAGGGATGGCATGTCAGTTCTTGTAGACTGTCACAGGGATGACATGTCAGTTCTTGTAGACTGTCACAGGGCTGGCATGTCAGTTCTTATAGACTGTCACAGGGATGACATGTCAGTTCTTGTAGACTGTCACAGGGATGGCATGTCAGTTCTTGTAGACTGTCACAGGGCTGGCATGTCAGTTCTTGTAGACTGTCACAGGGATGGCATGTCAGTTCTTGTAGACTGTCACAGGGATGGCATGTCAGTTCTTATAGACTGTCACAGGGATGGCATGTCAGTTCTTATAGACTGTCACAGGGATGGCATGTCAGTTCTTGTAGACTGTCACAGGGCTGGCATGTCAGTTCTTGTAGACTGTCACAGGGATGACATGTCAGTTCTTGTAGACTGTCACAGGGATGACATGTCAGTTCTTGTAGACTGTCACAGGGCTGGCATGTCAGTTCTTGTAGACTGTCACAGGGATGACATGTCAGTTCTTGTAGACTGTCACAGGGATGACATGTCAGTTCTTGTAGACTGTCACAGGGCTGGCATGTCAGTTCTTGTAGACTGTCACAGGGATGACATGTCAGTTCTTATAGACTGTCACAGGGATGACATGTCAGTTCTTATAGACTGTCACAGGGCTGGCATGTCAGTTCTTATAGACTGTCACAGGGATGACATGTCAGTTCTTATAGACTGTCACAGGGATGACATGTCAGTTCTTGTAGACTGTCACAGGGCTGGCATGTCAGTTCTTGTAGACTGTCACAGGGATGACATGTCAGTTCTTGTAGACTGTCACAGGGCTGGCATGTCAGTTCTTGTAGACTGTCACAGGGATGACATGTCAGTTCTTATAGACTGTCACAGGGATGGCATGTCAGTTCTTGTAGACTGTCACAGGGCTGGCATGTCAGTTCTTGTAGACTGTCACAGGGATGACATGTCAGTTCTTATAGACTGTCACAGGGATGGCATGTCAGTTCTTATAGACTGTCACAGGGATGACATGTCAGTTCTTGTAGACTGTCACAGGGCTGGCATGTCAGTTCTTGTAGACTGTCACAGGGATGGCATGTCAGTTCTTGTAGACTGTCACAAGGATGACATGTCAGTTCTTGTAGACTGTCACAGGGATGGCATGTCAGTTCTTGTAGACTGTCACAGGGATGGCATGTCAGTTCTTGTAGACTGTCACAGGGATGACATGTCAGTTCTTGTAGACTGTCACAGGGATGACATGTCAGTTCTTGTAGACTGTCACAGGGATGGCATGTCAGTTCTTATAGACTGTCACAGGGATGGCATGTCAGTTCTTGTAGACTGTCACAGGGATGGCATGTCAGTTCTTATAGACTGTCACAGGGATGACATGTCAGTTCTTGTAGACTGTCACAGGGCTGGCATGTCAGTTCTTGTAGACTGTCACAGGGATGACATGTCAGTTCTTGTAGACTGTCACAGGGATGACATGTCAGTTCTTGTAGACTGTCACAGGGCTGGCATGTCAGTTCTTGTAGACTGTCACAGGGATGACATGTCAGTTCTTGTAGACTGTCACAGGGATGACATGTCAGTTCTTGTAGACTGTCACAGGGCTGGCATGTCAGTTCTTGTAGACTGTCACAGGGATGACATGTCAGTTCTTGTAGACTGATCGATACGGATGGTCTCAGCCACCATGTTCTAGAAACAAACTCGCATACGTCCACAATGCCACCATAACTTGCAGAGTAGCCGGCAAGGAGTCAATGGCTTGAAAATTGCAATCGAGATTCAAAGACACTTTTGCTTAGAAATCGGATAAATAGACCTGCAGCTTTGATTAGGCTCTGCCTCTGGCCTGTGTCTAATGCAATTCCTGATGATCTCAGACTCAGCCTGAGACCCAGGTTGCCTTATCTGCTTATTTTGCATATCCATGGCACTGTTAAATGTGTAGCCTTTGTTCAACAATACCCCCTCCACCCATACCCTCCAGCTGGGGAGATGTTTCAACTGGGGAGCACTCCGATACCCCCACCAGCTTTAATCTCCTTATATTGTATAACAGTTGCCTATAGAGCCCTTTTTATGGTGCCAGGCTTCCTGTTCATTCGAATTGATCTCCCTTGACCAATCACTTATTATGGGTGTGGGGTTATATATACTGAGACATATAGATGCACGAGGAATTAAGTCGATTATGTTAATCGCACCTTCTCAACGGACATCAATTCTTGTTATTACCCCTTTTATTTGATCACAGGTGTCGTCTGATTTATAGATTGACACATTGTAACAGCCAATAAGAACTATGTTTATCACGTGAGTCGCCAATAATCGTTAATAAAGCGCCCGAGAATGCACATTAAGGCATTCCAACTTCCTTATATCTAGATTCTCACATCATGGCTAAGTTACTTGTTATCGGGCATTCGTTTGTGCGTAGAATGAGAGAGCGTCTGGCAGGAGGAGGGTTGCGTTTGGCAAGAGATTTCGCTGCGACCATCATACGAGGGTTTGGCGGAATGAGATTGGAGAGTTTGCGGCAGCACATCGGCTACGTGAAACACCTGGAGCCGACATTGATCGTTGTCGACATTGGCACCAACGATCTTGCGTCGCCGATGTGCTGTCCGTTGGCGCTAGCGGAAGCCGTGGTCACCACAGCAAAAGAGTTTGCGGCGGTGCCATCAGTACGACACGTGGTAGTACTGCAAATGATGCCGCGCACCAAAAGCAGACGAAGTCGTCCCAACTTCAATGACGCCTGTGACGTGTATAATGCACATGTCCGAAAACTGACGAAGAAACTGGAGACTGTCCATTCGTGGAGCCACCGCGGTATGGTCATGGAATGGGACAAGTATCTGCTGCCAGATGGCGTTCATCTTAACCACGCTGGGATGAACAAGTACATAAGAAGCGTGAGGGGAGCGGCACTTCAATATAGACAGATGTGAAGAGATACAAAAAAAAAACAGTTCTTTTCAGAGCTAACAACATGTTCGCTAAAGAGGTTGCTACTGTTGATATTGTATGTTCTAATGAATGTCTTACATTTAAGACGCCCCCCAAATCAGACTGGGGCAGTCTTAAAAGACTGATGGTCTCTCGTGAGGGGTTTGCAACATTCAACACTAGGGGGCGCTTACAACGACTAACATCAACACTAGGGGCGCTTACAACCACTAAGTAGTAAAATACACAAAGTAAAAAATAATAAATGAGACTTAACTACAGCCGCGAAACTTCCTCTCTAATAACTCATATTACATATACATACGCTAGGTCATAACATTAAATCATTTAAATTGCTGTGACGAATAAAATTCACAAATCAAAATCTAAAGTCGACATCGCCGGCGACTGTTAGTGTTACGCGAAGAACTAAAGGCCGTAGTCGCAGATTACCATGGCGTTACGTCGATATTTTATCGCGGTGTCGCTAAATCTGGATTCCGGTTTTATCCTAAAAACTTAGCATTAGTTCTGAAGTTTTACCAAGAACAATATGGATATTACAGTAATCACAGAGTTAAGCGTAACCATCGACGGTGGCCATGTTCACTCGGTAGTGGTTTCTCAACCCTACGCTGACGGGAGAATTGCGATCACTCAACCCGTAGGAAATGTTTCTGGGCTGGCAGCCTTATAATTATAGTTAGTCATCGTGTTTGGCCTGTACATATGTATATTGAAACAATTTTACGTAGAAGTACATCTACGTTGCTGAATTCGTTGTTTGTTGTAGGCTTCTCGGCACCAATGGCAATGATGTATAAATCAGTTCTTTTTTCAAACCGATCTATTGTGATGATTTCGCTAGTGTTTATTTAAAACTTGACCAATTCCTTTGATTGCGTGCAATTAACTTTGGATACAGTAAATTAGGCGCCAAGCCCAAGCATTGCATGTTTTGCGCGGATATCAATCGTGTTTGTCTCCTGCCCGTCCGCTATGGCTTCCGCGAACAGGGTCTTTCGCCAGCTTGTAAATTGCAATCAAATTGTTTAAGAATCGGAGGATGACGAACAATATGATACCAGACTGTAATTGTTTCCTCTACTTGTACGACGAACCAACATTATAACGCAACGGCAACGGATAATTAAAACACAACAATTGCATCAGTATAAGAACATTTATTATTTAACATATTCCCGCATTGATGAGTAATAACCTTTTCATAAAATCTTTGGTGATGAATGTCCAAGTCTTTCATGTAACATACAACAATTCACTTGTGCAGAGATGTGAAGTGCCAGCTGTCGAGGAAGAAATGATCCACACTTACATCAAATTCCAGTCATATACACCTGGAACAAAAAAATTGAACAATTAATGCAACATATATTCAATTACTACAATTGTGCAACAAACTGTATAGAAAAGTAAATATGAAGGTTACAACCAATTACAAACATACAACCACATAAACTCTCTCATGATTGATAATCACAGAACAGTAACATTATATTTATATTGGTTCTGAGTTGTTTGAAATACTGGTCGAATAAAACATAATTCTTCTTCTTTTTCTTCTTGTAAGAGTCAATATAATGTTATAAATGTAACTGCCTTTTCTTTTATAGTAACTGTTTTGTGCACTGTTCTCAGTTCACACCAACTATATGACACACACTGATGTGACATATTGTTAGTGTGTTTAACGGCAGAAACCAACGAGAAGGTGACAGTGTCTGTTCCACCATGAGTGAATGCTTATGCAATGGAGTGCGTGTTTGCATGCGTATGCATTAAGGCCAGGCTGACAAATCAAATTTTGAAACGTCTTAATTCATTTTATCAGCCTAACAATAATGTCTGTATGTTTGTATGTAGATGTGTGTGTGTGTGTGTGTGTGTGTGTGTGTGTGCGTGCGTGCGTGCGTGCGTGCGTGCGTGCGTGCGTGCGTGTGTGTGTGTGTGGTGATGTGATGCTGCTACAACAGAGAAATTGTGATTAAAGACACAGTAACAATAACTGACTGATGACATAGATATTGTAATTAATTAGTTGTGATATACAATTTATGTTTAATGAAATAACAAGTGTTTACTGTGACACGTGCTGGTACTTAAGGTACCCTTCAATCACCAGCAAGAGGTTGCCTATGTCAGCTCTACACCAGGTACGTCATGCCGTGGATATTGCTTTTTTCTAAGAAAAAGGTGAACAATTATTTACATAGTAGGCTACAATGCAAATACAAATCGATTATGTTAGCACACAATAACAATAAGTCACCAGTATGTTGATTTGCCGTTTATTCTCAGAAAGCCAAAGTAACATGCACACTATTCCTGTAAATAACAAGTGTTTACTATGACACATGCCGGTACTTAAGGTACCCCTCAAGCGCCAACAAGAGGTTGCATATGTCAGCTCTACACCAGTTACGTCATGCTTTTATTCTAAGAATATATGCCGTTTATTCTCAGAAAGCCAAAGCAATATGCACACTATGCAAACAAATAACAAGTGTTTACTGTGACACATGCCAGTACTTAAGGTACCCCTCAAGCGCCAACAAGAGGTTGCATATGTCAGCTCTACACCAGTTATGTCATGCCGTGGATATTGCTTTTTTCTAAGAAAAATATTATTTTCATTCATCAAACATTTGACTTGCTACATTGCATGCACACCCAAGTGTCTGTGATGCGAGGCTTCACACTGACTCCCACACACTACGCATGGTACCACATACTGCAGTTGTCACACTGCAGCATCAGTTTGTGATCGTCAGGCATACGACACTCGCAATACACATCCACCTCAATGTGCATCACCACTGCTGTACTGCGAAAGCAGTCACTGGCGGGAAAGGATGATATCGCACTGTTGCGAAAGCACTGGACTAAATATGGTCTGACACCTTTGAAAGCCAGCTGACATGGGTTCTGGCTTTCAGCCAGTGCAGTCGCAAATGCGATGGCGTACACACCACTACTGTTTCCATCTGGCTGTCTGTCTACATTCATCACATTTAATGTGATCTTATCATTGCTAGTGTGTGTGTAACGACAAATGTCGTTGATGGTTTTAGTGGAAGGCTTGCCCATCATTGAATCGAAAATGTTCACTGTGCCATCACTTTCCCCAATGCTGGATATTGTCACCCAATGACTATTGCTGACATGGAGGAACTGAATGAATTCACTCGTTTGTAACACCCATGAGTGGTTCTGCTGAAGAACGGTGTTTTGCAGACCATCAATGTGTGGATGGGAGCTTAGCAGAAGCTCAGATGCTGCTGCCATGTGGATATCAGTTAACCACATAGAGCCGTCTGCCACAGAGTCGATTTCACCATGTGGCAGACACAGTTTGCTAGTAGAAGGAGCAGGGACTCCTGACTCCTTGTTCTGGCAGGTGCGAGACCCGTCACAATGGGTACTGCACTCGATGCCTGTCTTCCGACATACACATCTGCTAGTGATGCACTTGCCAGTGCAGTTGCACTTGCTGAGCAAAAAGGCAGTTGTTGGGTTGTGGCGTCTTGCAGCTTCACGTAGTGTCACTATTTTAGCCGTGTTCACAGCAAATGTCTGTGTGTAGGGCTGTAGGTCGCCACTACGATATTTGCCCTTAAGGGAGCCATAAGCTGATGCTAAGCGGTATGCCAAGGAGACATTACCGCAGACCTCAATCACCTGACATGGCAGTCGCTTCAATTCGCATGTAGTGCGTTCACCTTTGGAATTGCAACTGTGACATATGCACCTTCTTTAAAGTCCCTAATATTAACACCATGCTTTCGGTTGTACATGGCAGTCATCCGATTAACGCTTTTTAACGTTCCAGCCCTCGCACGCTTGCGCAACTCATCCCGTGAAGGAACTGAGGCCGTGACAGCAGAAGCTGAGGGTGTGACAGCAGCAACTGGGGCTGTGACAGCAGCAACTGCGGCTGTGACAGCAGCAACTGGGGCTGTGACAGCAGCAACTGGGGCTGTGACAGCAGCAACTGGGGCTGTGACAGCAGCAACTGGGGCTGTGACAGCAGCAACTGGGGCTGTGACAGCAGCAACTGGGGCTGTGACAGCAGCAACTGGGGCTGTGACAGCAGCAACTGTGGCTGTGACAACAGCAACTGGGGCTGTGACAACAGCAGCTGGGGCTGTGACAGCAACAACTGGGGCTGTGACAGCAGCAACTGGGGCTGTGACAGCAGCAACTGGGGCTGTGACAGCAGCAACTGGGGCTGTGACAGCAGCAACTGGGGCTGTGACAGCAGCAACTGGGGCTGTGACAACAGCAACTGGGGCTGTGACAGCAGCAACTAGGGCTGTGACAGCAGCAACTGGGGCTGTGACAGCAGCAACTGGGGTTGTGACAGCAGCAACTGGGGCTGTGACAGCAGCAACTGGGGCTGTGACAGCAGCAACTGGGGCTATGCCAGCAACTGGGGCTGTGACAGCAGCAACTGGGGCTGTGACAGCAGCAACTGGGGCTATGCCAGCAACTGGGGCTGTGACAACAGCAACTGGGGCTGTGCCAGCAGAACCTGAGGGTGTGACAGCAACTGGGGCTGTGACAGCAGCAACTGGGGCTGTGCCAGCAGAAACTGAGGGTGTGACAGCAACTGGGGCTGTGATAACAGCAACTGGGGCTGTGCCAGCAGAAGCTGAGGATGTGACAGCAACTGGGGCTGTGACAGCAGCAACTGGGGCTGTGCCAGCAGAAGCTGAGGATTTGACAGCAACTGGGGCTGTGACAGCAGCAATTGGGGCTGTGCCAGCAGAAGCTGAGGGTGTGACAGCAACTGTGGCTGAAGCTGCACTGCTGTTGTTGATGATGGTTTGTACATCTTCCTCATATAACAACCCAGTTCTTGTACCTGGGAAAAAGTTCCCACGTGCCTCCTGTCCATAGACAAGTTCATATGGGACCTGCTTTGTGGTTTCTGACACCTGTGTGTTCAGAACATACATAACCCGTGGCAAAAAACTAGCCCATGGGAAGATAGCTCCGCTGGGGTGACTGCTAGGGTCGTGCTCCTCCTTCATCTTCGCAAGCTTCTCCTCTATTGTCCTATTGCCCCTTTCTACGAGTCCCTGTGACTGTGAGTGTCGGGGTCGGCCATTCACAAAAATGGTGTCACCACCCCACTTCTCAAAAAGCGACCGTAACACTTGGTTCTCAAATTCACGTCCATTGTCCGAATGGAAGATCCGCGGAGTGCCCATGTACGCCAAAACACGTTCCTCTAAGCTGAATGCAACTTCCTGGGCACTGTTAGTTTTCAGAGGGTAGATTACGTGAAATTTTGTGTAATGGTCCATGACATGACATATGTAGTTATAGTCACGATCTGGGGACTGGCGCATGTCTATAAAATCGACCTGAATCCGGTTCAGGAATTCGGTCTCTATAATTGGCTTAAGGGGAGCTTTGACAGTGTTTGGGGCGGCCTTCTGACAGGTTGGACAGGACGTACAGAATTTTTCTACGTAACCTCTTGTCACTCCATAATACTCCCGCTTTACAGCTGCTAGAACTTTATCTCTGCCACCATGACCTGTCCTGATGTGTACCTTGCTGGTAGCGTCATACAGCTTACCACTGTGGACGACTCGTTGGCAATCCGACAATGACATGTCACTGCGCCCACCTATAAATTCATTGTAAATAATATTTCAAAAGACATAATTAGTTATTTATATATTTTCAATAACATTTAAGTTCAATCATACGTAATCAAAATAAATTTAATTTAATTCATCCTTACACCCGCCTTTAGACCACTGCTTCCTGGAAGTACATTCTCTCACCTAGTCCATTGTGCATTATCTATAGGTGCCACGTGCACCCTACTGATCTTAAACCTGTTGATGTTTCCTTTTAATTTAGATGGCAATAACAGTTAGCATTAAGGGAGTCACCCGTTAAAGTAATCCAACATTAACTGCATTTGTGAGTAGTTCAGTGTCAAGTAGTCTATGGTTAGCTATGACATAATGTGCTATAAAATGATGTGAAAAGCTGGTAGTGTCACATTGTCTCCAAATTGTCTAAGCATGGAGGTTAGGAAGCCATGTTTTTTGTATTTGTATTTATTGTATATATAATATATATCTAGTCATTCCCACAGTAGGAGTATACACATCTAGTGTCTAAGCCGTACAAAATAAAATAAATATGTATGCATGTAAAAATTAATAATTTGGGTTTTGTCCGCAAATATTGCTACATAAGGCCCGTGGGATATGCTGTTGGTATGGTTGATGATCTCAGCCCATAGCTTTATACAGAGACCCGTCCATCCGTCATTTGGACGAGTAAAAACCGTTGCGGACGGGTAGAAATATGGGTGGACGGGTAAAAATGAAGGAGCAAAAAAGTTTCCCAAAACCATAGATATTGTCAGTTATGCCTCAAAAGTGCGTGGAAATTGTGTCACATGTGTATTTGTAGTCCATTTCAGGTCTTCAGACGGTTTGTAAACTGCCTTAATAGTTAAGGCAGTTTACAAACTGCCTTAACTAGTTTCACACATGTCCACCAAAACATGTGTGACTGGCAATGGTCCTGCATAAAGCCCTGTCTCAGCCTGAGACCCAGGTTGCCTTATCTGCTTATTTTGCATATCCATGGCACTGTTGTGGGCTGCAATTGCCTACTGAGCCTGGTAGCCTTTGTTCATCAATACCCCCTCCATCCATACCCTCCAGGAGATGTTTCAACTAGGGAGCACTCCTACTCCCCATCAGCTTTAATCTCCTTATATTGCATAACAGTTGCCTATAGAGCCCTTTTTATGATACCAGGCTTCCTGTTCATTGGAATTGATCTCCCTTGACCAATCACTTATTATGGGTGTGGGGTTATATACTGAGAGCTGTAGATGTGTGAGGCATACAAAGCATTCTACCCAGCCAAGCAGCTTCATATAAATCAAAAACAGATTTATAAAAATCAAAAATCAATTGTTTAATTTTGTTGGAGTGATTTAAATTATGATTTAAATCAATGATTTCAATCAAACAACCCTGATATATATATATATATATATATATATATATATATATATATATATATATATATATATATATATATATATATATATATATATATATATATATAAATATATATATATATATATAATATAGGATGATGAAGAAAATATAATAATAATATATATATAATATTATATATATATATATATATATATATATATATATATATATATATATATATATATATTGGCACTGACCGAATACTTTTGTACTTTTACTTAAGCAGTTTTTTGGGAGATTACTTTTACTTAGTTACTTTTCTGGAGTACTTGTTACAGCACTGAGTTTCGTCTTTTAGACCAACATGCCACAGCAGCAGTTGTCTATTGTTGCTAATTGCCTTTGATTCCAACTTGGTTACAGGTGACAACTGATTGACTTTTGAAAAATTTGTTCTCTGGTACAATGTCTTGGTAAATGACCAAAGGGACTTCTAATATAATACTTTTTATTTGACAAGGTGCTTAATTGAAGTTTAGGTAATTCACTATTTACAAAAGACAGTAAAATTTAAATATAACTTGTAATTTAATAAAATGCATACCCATTACCCAATTCTAGATGCTGCCACAGTGCAAATTTTATATTACATCAATGAACTACGCATATTTAATAAAATAGTATGTTATGTATGGTATTATAATTACCGAAGAGGAATAGTCTTATTTGTAAATAATAGTTGTATATAGAAGATCTCTTTTAATTTGTGTTAGGGCACAATGCACATAATACTTAAATTAATTTTATATCTTGATAAAGGATATTCCATGAGAACCATGCAACATAAATAGACATAAATAAGATACAATGACAAATTGTAATAGTACAATACATAAAATACAATTAAAGAAAAAATAAATATATTCGAGATTTTTCGAAATGTAATTCTAAATCAATTTCTTACATTTTAAAACTGTGTTCTAGATCAATTTAATGCTGTCGAGTTTACTTATAATAATAATGACTTCTTATGCGCTAATAACTTATGCGTGACAGTGCCAACGGATTAAGAAATCTCATAATCGTTAAACAATGTGCGAATCGTCAACGGCAGGTTAACTCCATAAATTAATGATATAATTTGCCATACATGTGGACGTATTTTGTCAAACCTTATCAACGGACTAATGGACCATATACTAGTATACAAAGAATATATAGCGGACGCCAGTTCATGAAACACAGAGACATAGTCATAGATTAGACACAGACATACACGTGTCATGAGTAAATTACTAATAATGTAATTGAGAAAACTCACCTTTCTTTGGGATCACAAGTACGTCAACGAGGTCGAGCTCCGGAAAGCTGACCAGTTGGAATCCCTTCTGTTTTATCCACCGCATTCCGACTTTGGGGTCGTCGGTAGACGTAGCAGTAGCGTTGGGCGCAGCAGCGTCATGTCGGAGTTACCTGACGATCTCGTGGTATTTTTCCTCCGAAATCACCTTCGCATTTTTCGTCGCCAGCATAGCGCCAAGTACCCTGAACATATGTAATTCATAATCAGTAGCCATAATGGAAAAAATTCAATACGCAAAATCGAAAATAGGAGCTATGGAAAACGCGTCTCAGCTAGCTAGTGACCGTGGCGCTTGTGAAGGCTCAATGTTTACTTCGCCTAGGCTTTTCAGAATTCCCAAAACGCCCGGATGTGACGCCAGGCGATTTCGAAATCGCCTGACGAATCACTTCGCCTGCCACATCAGCACCCGTTTGCATACTGATAGATTATGTGACAGATTTAGTTCTGAGTATACCACTATAGCAGCATAAAGGAGTGCAATGTGCCTGACAATGCTTTCTGCAATTATTGCCAATTATATATGGTTCACAATAGAAAGTCAAGAAAATTAGAACTTACTTGATTTGTGCCTTGTCAGGTCGAAATCAGGTAATTTTTGCACAGTTGATCTGCGGCTCATAAATCATCGCTGTATTTTGTGTCCAACCTTTGACGTATGATATGGCATTGTTTTGCGTGCAGTGATGGGCGGCGTCTATATCCTTTGCATATTTCATATTATATAAGTAACCCACACCCCCCCCCCTTCATGTATCCCTTACTTCTTAGTAATATGGGGCCTTCAACAGGCTACTTTTTTCTATATAAAATAGGCAGCCTACACCCTCCCCCCGATTATGCCGGGTGAATCAATCAAATCACAAATGCACTGACTGAGTCAGACAGCTGTCAGATTACCAGGACAGGACGGCCGATTAACGGCACCTGGACCTATAAATACAGTGCTTAAACATACCTTCACACTCAATCACAGTACAACAACATTGACTTTATGCTTTCTGGTGACAAACGGAACAAAACGTTCGGTTTTATCCGGCAATTCTCTGCAACATTGCGAAGACAACGAAGCCCCGGGAAAGAAACGGAAGTAAACATTACCTGTTGATGCTCGCGCATGCGCGACGCAAGCTAGAGGCGCGATATTTGAAGTTAGCAGTCCATGGTTTTATGTCTATGGAAAAAATTATCAAACCTCAGGCTCCCACAAACTTCTCTCCAACCTTACACCCCACCATTTCTGCTTGAAAACTAGCAGATTGCCCCTGATTACACCACCAAGCAAAATGACAACTGTTTTATTACGCAGAAATGCACGGGCTGACAGCTGTTATCATTTGACAGCTTTGATGCCACGCTGCAGACAAAAATAAACATTTATGCTCACTCCACACTACACATGTGTTCACATACATTCAGACAACCTGCATAATGCTGTATCTATAGGGTACTCTTTGGTCGCTTGGGTAATGGGGGATACGTGGAGAGTTGCCATTTCCCACTCCCGTGATACGAAGTTGAAACACGCCCACCGGTGACCAATACTCACATCGGCGCGTACATTTGTTCTGATGACTTATTTATGTCGTCACCTTATACGCCGACATCGCTCCAATCATCACCGGCCACACGGTCTGCTCACCTCACCTGATTAGTAGCAATTGACCAATGATGACGACAACCAGATTATCGACTTTTGCATCGAAACTATAAGGTAGTATACGCAGTCGGCTAACTGTTAGTCGATTCCCTTATCGTTCTACGGTATTCATCGACGCATTGGTTGTCCTAGGAGACAGACCTAACGGAAATGTCAACGCGACGCGACACGTTCAAGCGGCTACGGCCGCCTGGTTCACTCCTGCGTCTGGTCAGAAATCTGATGTTGGCGTTGATCGGTTTCTGGGCCATCAACTCAGAAGGTAAGACATTTATATCGTTTTCTGTTTTCTTCTCAAATTGTGAATGCTATATTGAAACTGTTAAAGGGGTGTGATAAAAGACATACGATGGTTGCCTCTACAGGATGACTTGAAACGTGACAATAGGCCCTACCCTCTATTCCACTTTCAAATTTACTAATTTATTGATCACCATGTATTGTTCTGGACTGTCAGCTTATTTGGAAGGAACTCCGTGTTATCTACATGGACCTGTTGAAAACAAACGTAGTTTCCGTGGTGAAGTACGGTACGAACAAAACTGTGAATAGTTTTCCACAACGACAAAATACTATCGGCTTTAGCAAGTCATTGTTTTCGCATTTTATGCGAGTACTTATGTGCGTGTAACGGCAAATTAATGTACGAAATGTGTGTTTAAATACGTAAACGAAAATTTTCATTTATCGCAATATCGCAATTGATAAATGCAGGAAGGCAATGCAGGACGGAAAAAAGACAAACGCAAACATTTCACACACTCACACACACACACACACACACACACATACACACACACACACACACACACACACACACACAGACACACACACACACACAGAGACACACACACACACACACACACACACACACACACACACACACACACACACACACACACACACACACACACACACACACACACACATACACACACACACACACACACACACACACACACACATACACACACACACACACACACACACACACACACACACACACAAACGGGTTAATTACTAACAAATATAGGCATTTAAAACAATTGAAACAATAAAATTGAATGCTGATAAATATTGGAAATGAAAATCTCACTTTCTTAAAATAATGTATTTCTTTATAACCTGCTAGTGTTTGGCGCAAAAGCCATGAGCATAATAAGTAGAAGAAAATATATTGCCCTGGTGTTTGCTATAATTGATGAAAATAATTAATAGACCACTCATATTTTTGCGTCGCACCTGTCGCACTTATAAATGTATGTGTTCAGCACAAGAGATTGCAGTTACAATTATGTGTTGCTTGTTGACGTATGTGATGTTTGTGTAATTTTCCTACTTTGTTACGGGCTGAACTTTCTGGATTTCTCTCTGTGGCTTTAAAACTGTCCTCGCCCTATCCATCTGTGGATATGCACATTGAATACAATCATTTGACGGCAACACTGTCAAAAATAGTCACACCTACAAAGAGTTCAAAGATAGATGTAGAACGTGTTTTAACTATTTTATATGGAATGTTTTTAAGAAACTGCTTTGAGGGAAGTTTACCTAGCAGTTATATCATGTTTGTATCTTATTGTCGATGTTATTTATTAACTTAACTTTAACTTGTATTTTGTTTCTGATGCATCATGTATTTTATTGTTTTACATCATTTAGTGGCGGTTCGTACTCGGAGTGACAGTGTGGTAACTCGATGCGTTTATAGGCGGCTTAGCGCTAGTCGTGTATACATGCGCGCGGTAGTATTAATTCATGATACAGTAGAACCTGTCTTGTAGGGACACCTGTCCAGCCAAGCAAAAGTGTCCCTACATTGCAGGTGTCCTCTCATCACAGGGACAGGAATTTGCGGCATTTTTCCCAAACATACAATTTTTATTTAAATCCACATTACAACATACATAAATCACTTTTATACGCACAGTTATAATACCCATACAACTTAAGTGTAATAATATATCATTTAATATTACAGTAGAATCCCTCATTTAAGACAGTTTTGGATTAATTCATAATAATTAATGTCCATAATAGCATGTATGCTTTTGAAAACAAAGTAAGTATTAAAATGCACAAAATACAAATTAGAAAATAATTAAATGAGACGACACATTAACAACAATATTTGCATATATTTTGTGTGTGACATGTTTCATTATAAGTTTAATTTTGAATAGTTTTTACAATAATAAATTATTATCTGATTGTGATTTAAAATTTGGTCTGAGGGGCTAAAAAGTGCTGCCACCTCACGGCGTCTGGGTAATCACGCAGCGGTCGCCATTTTGTTTATCGTTTCAGCGGCGCAAAACGATCATTTACTTTCTAATCTAACCATGAAAACGACTTCTTACAGCCGTCAAACTTCTTGTCTGATAACTTATATACACATGCACACGCTAGGCTACATAATAATATAATTTAAATTCACTTAAAGAATACAATTCACAAATCAAAATCGTGGTAACTCGACATCACCGGCGCCGGTAACGTGCAGGCCGAGGATTACCGTGGCGTAACGTCAATATTTTATTGCTGCGTCACTACATAAATGAGATTCAGAAATGTTGGTTTTACCTCAACTAACATGAAACTTAGCATAAACTCAGTAGGCCTATCTTACGTTTGTTATCGCTTGACATAACTAGAAACTTGGGAGAAAAATTTAATAAGTGTGGCTCTATAGATCGATTGCGAGCGACTGAAATGGGTCACCAACTGTGAGTTGAGGACCCGCGCTTTCTCCGTTCCCAGCATCCATTGTACTGAACAGGAAATGGTCGCCGCCATCTTTAAAATAGTATCTAAGTTTATTTTTCAAACTTAAGTTAACTGTCCGCCCTAGCAGGTGAAAAATGACAAAAAATCGCTGTCCGCGTCCGCGTCCACCAGGTGGCCGCTCATCTCAGGGACATTTCCGTTGAAAAGTGATCGGGACATCGGAAAACTGTCCGTACATAGCAGGTGGTCGCTCATCGCGGGGGCCGCTGAAGACAGGTTCTACTGTACACGCTGAATATTACATCCGATTCTCCCTTTCTTTCGAAGAAATATTCTCTGTATTATCAAACCAAACAAACATGTAGGTCTACTGATTCACAAATTGTAAAAAAAAGTGAACATTATTATACTTACTCAACATACGAGTTAGCATTGCTCTAACAACATAGAATATCCAGTTATACAAATGACAAAGTAAGTATTCGTAAAAATAATTATTTCAATGTATGCCTCCGTTTTGTGTGTGCCATTATTCACACCTCAAATTACTGAAATGGACCCGGCGGTGCCGCTTGTGATCTTCCTGGGCCTGGATGCGCGATTACAGTCTCCGGTTTTTGTTGACACAAAGGGCTGACCGGCCTCGGTCTCTGGTCGTTTGATGAGATACCGGTTGTCCTCGCTTTGGACTCCGCCCACGGCAGGTTGGATGTTCTCGTTGGTCTCAGCGTTTCGGCGTGCTGGGTATTCTATTACACGCTGCGCAAACACGAGATTTCCGATTTGTAGCGTCATCCCTGTAGTCTGGGGGCCAAATGCCATTTCCCCCCTTAACCTTGCATTGTTGTATTAAGTTTTTTTTACTGTTGATTTTGGTAGCCAAGGGTCTCTATTTTCAGAAACTGCTTGATGACATGTTGTCATCCTTGAGCAATTTGAGAAATTCAAGATGGCGTCCAAGATGGCCACCTTTACCTATAAATGACCATAACTCCCCACCTATTCACCCTAGGAAGGTGATTTTTGTCTCTATACCTAGGTTTTAGGGGTCAAGCTATTCAATAGAACTGAGTATTATGTTAATATCGTATTACATAATGGTAATTTCCAAGATGGCTGCCAAGATGGCCGCCGCAACACTAAAAGTGGCATATCTCCTTAACTATTCACTCCAAATTAGTCGTGAAGGTGTTTATCACTGGGTATTTGGGAGATACATCTATCTGTATCAGATCAAAGTTCATATACTGATGATGTCATCTAGAAATCCAAGATGGCGTCCAAGATGGCCACCATTACCTATAAATGACCATAACTCCCTATGTATTCACCCTAGGAAGGTGATTTTTGTCTCTATACCTAGGTTTTAGGGGTCAAGTTATCCATTAGAACTAAGTATTATGTTAATATCGTATTACATAATGGTAATTTCCAAGATGGCTACTAAGATGGCCGCCGTAACACAGAAAACTGGCATATCTCCTTAACTATTTACTCCAAATTAGTCGTGAAGATGTCTATCACTGGCTATTTGGGAGACACGTCTATCTGTATCAGATCAAAGTTCATATACTGATGCTGTCATCTAGAAATCCAAGATGGCTGCCAGTTTACAAGCATTGGTATGTCTTCTATACTATTCAATCTTGGGAAAAATATGAAAAGGTAAATGACCACAGGTGTTATATTATAACAAAAACGTTTCCCAGAACGTCAGAGAATTACGAATGGTAGCTGAAGAGGCATTTCGCGGAATCATTCAGGATAAACCACCACATTGCAGTGGTGACCTCATGCAAATTCTCGAAACCGAAGCCAGCAAGAGTCAAACTACCAAACTTTGGGTCGATGTCTTGATAAAACCTGTCCTGCTCACCATGATGTTCGTACGGGCTGAGCACGAAGGTGGCTGGCCACTTCATCTGGCAACCTACAAGCAAATGCTACCATACTTATTTGCTGCGGGGCATGTGACCTATGCGAGATATGTGTTGTGCTACCTTCGTGAGGTGGAACGGCTACCACAAGAGGTGTTGTCACACTTCACGAAGGGTGAGCATGTCATGCACCATTCTGCTGGCTTATGGAATGGCATCTGGAGCGATATGATGAGTGAGACGACCTACATGCGGTATGGGCATGCTCCTGGGGCGATAGTTGGCATCACGCTTAAGCCAGAAACGCTGAAGGTATAGGCCCTTAGTCTGCATGCATGCAGCTGGTTGGAATCTGATCTGGATGACATGACGGATGAGGACACTGAAAGCAAGGTGGTGACAACACACAATGAAGAGGCAAAAGCTAGGATCGCTGAAGACAAGAGAGACCGAGATGGAATCAGACAAAAAATCGACACTTGCAGTAATCCTTTAGATTCTTCGGCACACCCCAGTGGTATAGTCAACGTAGTTAGCGGACAGATTAGTTCAACTGAAGTCAATGTCCACAATGCTGTCACAATCGGGACTGAACAAATGAAAGTTTTCGAAAGTCGTTTACCGCAGGGACTTTATGAAACCATCACGAAGAGGGTTGTTGCTATGGATCATGCAAGGAAGAATGTGAAGGTCGGAGCTGTGAAAGTATTTGATACCAATTTGATTTACTCAAAGGTTATTGGCCTACAGGCTAGTGGGCGTGACATTGACATTAAGGATGTGCTTGGTCATGAACTTGCGCCAGTTCCAACGTCCATGTTTGATGATACTGGAGATATGAGGATTGCGAAATCGAAATCTACCTTGAAGAAAATTCTCCAAGTTGAGCTAGGTGTCTGATAGAGTTGCTGGTAGTGCAAGTGTTAGTGTGCTCGGTGGCTCAGCAATACTCTGGGTAGTTCCTTGGCCTGTTGATGGGTCTGTCAAGGACTATATAGCGAACTTCAAATATGCCATAGAAAAAAGGTTACGGGTCGAGGACGTGTATCTGATATTTGACAGATACTATGATTACAGCGCAAAGCGTGTTACCAGAGGATCTAGGGCAACTGGTGTCAGTAGGGTTCATCATTTGCAAGTCAACAGTATACTTCCAGCGCAGAAGATTCTACCAGCCTCTTAAAAAAAAAAGCAACTGATGCAACTGATAGTTGATGATCTAGTCCATGATAAGAATTTTCACGAGGACAACACACAACATCACAAGTTAGTGTTGACAGGAGCAGATCCGGTGCCAATCGAAATCAGTGAAGGTGGAGTTGTCATCTCATGGGCAGATCTGGCAACTTCACACGAAAAAGCAGATAACATCATTGTCCAACAGGTCCTGAGTTGTGCCGCGGAAAATGCAGAAAGCAAAATCATTGTTGTTGCCGATGACACTGACGTCTTTGTACTGTTGCTGCATTATTATCACATGGCAAATCTCAAGAATGTTGTATTGATGGAGTCCCCCATCAAAGTAAGGATGGTGGTTGATATAGGCAAAACTGTGCAGAAGCATTCTGAGATAGTTGAAGGAATACTCCCGGTACATTCACGTTCAAGCTGTGACACCGTTGCCTCCTATTTTGGAATTGGAAAGGCCACTGTACTCAAAACACTTCGATCGGGACACTCACTTAACTTGTTGGGTGCACCAGGGCATTCTATGGAATATGTTGCTCAACAGGCTACCTCCTTCATTTCCGCGTGCTATGGACAAACAAACTATAGTACAATGTCAGAGATAAGGTTAAAGGCATGGCTGTCAAAAACAGGCAAAGGGTCATCAACACCGAAGTTGTATACCTTGCCACCAAAAACTGAGGCATTCAAAGAAAATGTTAAAAGAGCTCACAATCAGGCTTTGGTATGGCAGTCACTGGAAGCGCAGAATCCACCCGAGTTGGACTCAACGGAATATGGTTGGGTAAATGATGACCAAAACAAATCCCTTCAACCAGTCACCCTCCCTGATGAAGTCGAACTAGTCCTAGAGATGGTACTACATCTAATAAAATGTGGATGCCACAGTACTACTCCATGCAGTTCAAGTGCTTGTAGTTGCAACTATGCAAACATGAAATGCACAATATTTTGCGCCTGCTATAATCAGGGTTGCTGTAACCCGACATCACAGTTGATTGCATGTCTTTGCGATACACATGGGCAACACAATGTACAACAGCGTAAATTACTTGGTGTGAAGTGGTAGCCATCCTTAAATATGAATTGTATAATATGCTTGTGGTAGTCTGTGAGAATTCAGATTTAAAATTAAAGAATATTTGTTATAATATAACACCTGTGGTCATTTACCTTTTCATATTTTCCCCAAGATTGAATAGTATAGAAGATATACCAGTGCTTGTAAACTGGCAGCCATCTTGGATTTCTAGATGACATCATCAGTATATGAACTTTGATCTGATACAGATAGATGTGTCTCCAAAATAGCCAGTGATAGACACCTTCACGACTAATTTGGAGTAAATAGTTAAGGAGATATGCCAGTTTTTGTGTTACGGCGGCCATCTTGGCAGCCATCTTGGAAATTACCATTATGTAATACGATATTAACATAATACTTAGTTCTAATGGATAGCTTGACCCCTTAAACCTAGGTATAGAGACACAAATCACCTTCCTGTGATGAACAGGTAGGGAGTTATGGTCATTTATAGGTAATGGTGGCCATCTTGGACGCCATCTTGAATTCCTCAAATTGCTCAAGGGTGACAACATGTCATCAAGCAATTTTTGAACATAGAGACCCTTGGCTACCAAAATCAACAGTAAAAAAACTTAATACAACAATGCAGGGTTAACCCTCTCTGCTCCCGGACTACTGGCCAGAATAGTGTTTCCCGCGCAGGCTGCTTGCATTTCGTGATGCCCTAGTGCGACTCGTGTACCTATGCAAGCATGTTAGGCCTCATACTGTGTCGTACAACGATTCTCATGCCTATTGTACACTACACCGTCAGATACAGAAAGTTCATCATGTATTGTCCAGTACATTCTGACAATACGTGCCAAATTCTGGCTAATAGCTCATCCGCTGTGCATTCCTAAAAAAAAATTTGTTTCGTGTAGGTGTTACGGCGATGAAATTGTTTATATTGACCATGACAGGCTCAATATCAGGTACTGCATCTGGCAGGTGGCCACGACTCAGTGCATCTCCCATATATGGGGATTCCTTGCTTGGCTTGTACGTCACGTTCAGGTTGTATGGATGCAATCTCAGTAACATTGCTTACAGCCTCATGGGCGCTGATAGCAGTGGCTTTGCGCATATCGCCTGAAATGGTTTGTCATCGCTCTCAACTGTTGTGTTCCAGTTGAGCGTATATTGTCTCTGTCGGACAAATCCAAGAAATCTGCGTACGTCTTCCTTGCTTTTGGGAACCGGCATGCTTCGTACTACTCGAACGTTCTCTGGATCGGGTTGCAATCCTTGGTCAGTCACCAAGTGTCCCACGTAGGTAACTGTTGATTGTTTTACCTGACACATGTCGAAGTTGAGTTTGATATTCCAGTCGCTCAATAACCTTTCTCATTATCCTGCCGTGTTCTTGTGGCTTCTTTCCTGCGAACAGGATGTCGTCCATGATACGCCATCGATATCTTCCAGCATTACGTCCATGAATCGCCGGTAGATTTCTGGAGCCGACTTTATGCCAAACGATAGGCGCGGCGCAACCACCTGTATGTTCCGATTGGCGTTTTGAATTTGATTTGCAGGAATCTCCACTTCGCGTCTATCTTGGGGAACACTTTGGCAACTGGCATTGATGCTACCACTACTTCCACCGTTGGAATTGGATATGTTTTCATATGATGGTTTCGATGAGATCTTTGGGGTCTGAACATATTTTTAACTTTTCATTCCGCACAACCGTGACCATCGTACTAACCCGGTCGGTGGACTATGTCACTTTGGTAATGTGGCCATCGGCTTCCATCTCTTTCAGTTTCGTTCGTATCTTCGCTGATAGTGTTTTTGTCTGACGTCTTAGACCGTGTACTACTGGCCTGACTCTAGGCTTGATTTTGATGTAATGCGTCCCTGGAAGCGTACCTGTCGTTTTTCTCAGTTCCTGGCGATTGCTACAGTCATTCACGAGGATGCGGAGATCTGTCGCAAAGTTGTCAAACTTTTCTCCTGCATGTTTCTCCTACGATTGAACGTTACTGTCGCACGGATGTGGTTTTAATAGGTGCGACATACTGCGTGTATCTGACATATCCTCCCTCCAGAGTGCGTTATCCGCTGAGCGTCGTCAGTCTCTGGCGTCCATGAGAATGTCTCTGATATTTCACATCCTTTATCACCGATATAAGTCGTAAGGTAATTTACTTTCTGTCCTTCAGGCTTAGTGGCGAGAGGACCCTTGAACGTAAAGTCGCAGTGCTGTCGAAAGCGGCGCCATTCAGTTACGAGATTGGCCGCTTGCCAATTCATGGAAGGTTTGTCGCCGGCGTTCGCCATGATGACTGCCTGGCAGGAGAGTTCTCATAAACACTCACTGCCTATCGATGTTGCTCAGTCTGTGGTATTCCTAGTCGCCCCGGTCATCCCCCGGTCAACCGCGGTCAAGGATGCTGGTGTCGCGCGAAGTAGAATCGGTCGATCACCGAGTGATGCCTTGCTGCAAAAGGCAAACCTGCGAAAGTAATTTCTCGGCAAATGGTCAGCTCTTTTCTGTCATGCCGTATTATACACCAGACGGCGCGGTTTCTAAAACAACATTTTACATTATTTTAGAGCTTCTTCTAGACACCATGTAACATAAGGCGACTCGTACTCGGGATGACAGTGTGGTAACTCGATACGTTTACTGACCGCTTACCGCTAGTCGTGTATACATGCGCCGTAATAAACTAGTATTTACGATACACGCTGAATTTTACAAGTATTGTATGCCTGTACGATTGTATGAAGACCCCACTGTAAAGAAGCCCAGTGTATGTTTTGATGTGCACTGTATATCGGCCATCCTGAATAAATATATTATATAAATTATACTATATTATTATTATAGTTTATAATTATGAACACGTTATTTATTGGGAACCACGGATCCCGTGAACAATTTAAAAGGCTGAGCTTAAATTTAGAGTTTACCAAAACGATCTGCCAGGGTATTACAGGCCAGACGTAACAAGTTAGCCCACCGGGGAGGATGCTATAACTCAGATGCAGACCCACATATAGGCAGATGGCCATGGCCAGCTGCTACCGCTCCATATCCAAATGCCCTTTAATGGCTGGTCAGATGTACAATCATATTTAACTTTAGTGTTCGTCTTAGGGCTAGTATTAGGTTTCGGGTTACGGTTGATTATATTCGATTAGATACAGTTATATTGATGGTACGTTTGACAAGATTGACATTAGGTGTTTATATGCATTTATAAGTGGAAAGTGAGCAAACAGCCATCTCGTAGATGTATAGCGTTTGGCGCGAGCTGTCGGTACGGAGGCGTCTAGTGGCGGATTCGGGTACACGTTCACTCATTCATTTTAACCACAAATCAATATATTTATATAATATATAAGTTTTCACAGTTTATTACTTCAAAATACTAATAGTACAAATCTAAGAAACTAGCTAAAATACTCCAGCAACTAAACAAAATAATACAAACAGAAAGTACGACGAACGAGACGGAGTGTAGGATACGCGGTCAGTAATTAACACAATAGTCAAATGACTCAGACGGCACTGACAGCGTGTAGGATACGTGGTCAGTAATATAGTATAGTCAAATGACTCAGACGGCACTGACAGCGTGTAGGATACGTGGTCAGTAATTAACACAATAGTCAAATGACTCAGACGGCACTGACAGCGTGTAGGATACGCGGTCAGTAATTAACATAATAGTCAAATGACTCAGACGACACTGACAGCGTGTAGGATACGTGGTCAGTAATATAGTATAGTCAAATGACTCAGACGGCACTGACAGCGTGTAGGATACGTGGTCAGTAATTAACACAATAGTCAAATGACTCAGACGGCACTGACAGCGTGTAGGATACGCGGTCAGTAATTAACATAATAGTCAAATGACTCAGACGACACTGACAGCGTGTAGGATACGCGGTCAGTAATTAACACAATAGTCAAATGACTCAGACGGCACTGACAGCGTGTAGGATACGCGGTCAGTAATATAGTATAGTCAAATGACTCAGACGGCACTGACAGCGTGTAGGATACGCGGTCAGTAATACAGTATCGGCAAATGACTCAGACGGCACTGACAGCGTGTAGGATACGCGGTCAGTAATACAGTTTCGGCAAATGACTCAGACGGCACTGACAGCGTGTAGGATACGCGGTCAGTAATCATCATCATGCTGTCGGTCGCGAAGCGACAAAGACTGCTTCCATCACTTGACTCTTGCTCTCCATTTGCCTATCTGCTGTGAGAGTGATGTCCAGGAGTCGATCTTTATGTCTCTCAGCTTCAGGTTTCTCTTGATGGTATCTTTGAACCGGAGACGAGGGCGCCCTCTCTTTCTGTGACCAGAAGACAGTTGGGAGTAGAGAACCTGCTTCGGTAGCCTGTCTGATGACATCCTCATGAGGTGTCCAGTCCACCGGAGATTCTTTCTGATCAGAATATCTTCCATAGATGGCAGCCCTGTCCGTTCGAGTATTTCCTTGTTTGTCACTTTGTCCATCCAGGTTATCCTCATGATCGAACGCAGATGTCGCATCATGAAGGCATGCAACTTTTTCACCTGTCGTCTGTACACTGTCCAGGCCTCGGCTCCGTATAGGAGGGTGGACAGCACAATTGCACGGTATATCTTGCCTTTAACCCGCATGGACACATGGTGTTTGTTCCAGAGTCTTTGGCGTAGTCGGCCGAAAGATGCACTAGCCTTGGCCATCCTCCTCTGTATTTCATCGTCAATGCATCCGTCACTTGATATAGTGCTTCCGAGGTAGGTGAATTCCATAACAGAGTTCAGCTTGTTTCCATCAACCATGATATCCTCCTCTCGGGTTCTTGTAGAGTTGGGTTGGTACAGCACCTCGGTCTTATTGATGTTAATCTTCAGGCCGAACTTCTTTGACGCATTGGAATAAGCATCCACTATTTTTTGCATCTCTTCAGCAGAGTGTGCAACCAGTGCACTGTCATCTGCGAATAGCAGCTCCCTCATCAGTATCCGTGTAGTCTTGGTCTTCGCTCTGAAGTGTGCGACGTTGAATAGGTCAGCGCTCTGTCTGGACTGTATGTAGATGCCATCCCCCATGTCTCGGAAAGCATTGTCGAGCATTGCTGATAGGAAGATGGAAAAGAGCGTGGGCGCCAGTACACAGCCTTGCTTGACCCCATTTGTGACCCTGAACGATTCCGAGACTTCCCCTCCAACATTAACAGTCGCCATCATTCCGGTATGTAGTGCCTCGATCATTGTTGTGAACTTCTCTGGGCAGCCATACTTCTTCAGTAGCTGCCATAGTCCGGTCCTCCCAACTGTATCGAACGCCTTACTGAAGTCGACAAATACCATGTACAGTGGTCGGTCCTGCTCAATGCACTTTTCTTGTAGTTGTCGGAGACAAACTATCATATCCACGGTGCTCCGGTTACCTCTGAAGCCACATTGTGTCTCCGGAACTACCTCTGGTGTTAGGTGGGTAGATAGTCTGTTGAGGAGGATCCTGGCGAAGATCTTGCCTGATATGGAAAGAAGAGAGATTCCTCTATAGTTCCCACAGTCTGTTCGATCACCTTTCTTGTAGATGGTTATAATGCTTGCATCCTTCCATGCTTGTGGTACAGAACCCATCTCCCAGGCATTGGTGATTAGTTGGTGCAGTCTCCTGAACAGATTGTCTCCTCCATGCTTCCATACTTCTGCAGGAATTCCATCTCCTCCAGGTGCTTTGCCATCTTTCAGGCTGGCGATTGCTCTAGCCATCTCATCCATAGTTGGAATCTCATCAAGGCTTGTCTTGGTAATGCGCTGCGGGATGTTGTCCAGAGCTTCGTGATCTATGTCGCCAGGGACGTTGAGTAGCTTCTGGAAGTGTTCACTCCATCTTGCCACAACTCTCTTGCTGTCAGAGAAGGTTTCCATTCCGTCTGTTGATTTTAGTTGAACAGGTCCCTTCTTTTTGGGTCCCCACACTTCCTTCAATCCATTGTAGAAGCCCTTCATGTTGTTACTGTCGGCAGCTCACTGCAGCTCCACTGCTTTCCTTTCCCACCAGTCGGACTTCAGTGCACGGGTGTGTTTTTGTAGCAGTCTGCAGGCATCTTTGTATGCTGCAGTGGTTGATCTAGTGCTCCTGGTTTGCAACACTCTCTGGTGGGCTTTTCTTGTTAAAAATAAATTGATAAACACATCTCAACATGGGTTTTTAAAAGCGAGGTCATGCTTAACAAATATGTTATGTTTTTTGGAAGATGTCACAAAGTGGGTAGATGAGGGATCACCAGTAGATATAATCTACTTAGATTTTAAAAAAGCCTTTGACAAAGTGCCACACCAAAGATTACTACTTAAGCTAAAGGCCCATGGCATAGGAAATAGTATGATTAACTGGATAGAAAAATGGCTTATTGATAGAAGACAAAGAGTAGTAGTTGATGGGGAGGTTTCAAATTGGAAATCTGTTTTGAGTGGAGTACCGCAAGGATCAGTATTGGGACCTATTTTATTCTTAATATATATCAATGATTTGGATGATGACATAACAAGCAAGGTGTTGAAGTTTGCGGACGACACAAAAGTGTTTAGGAAAATAAAAAGTGATGCAGATAGACAGCATTTACAAGATGATCTAAATAAGTTGATAGAATGGTCTGAGAAATGGCAAATGCTGTTTAACTTTGGAAAGTGTAAGTGCCTCCACACAGGACATGGGAATGAAAATGCACAATATACAATGGGTGGTACTGTACTAAATACTACTGTAAAGGAAAAGGACTTAGGTTTAACCATTAGTGCTGACATGAAGGTATCAGAGCAGTGTGGAATTGCAGCAGCGAAGGCAAACCAAATTCTTGGATTAATTAGGCGAAATATAGTATACAAAGAAAAAGAACTAATAATACCGCTTTATAAAACAATAGTTAGGCCTCATTTAGAATATTGTATACAAGCATGGAGGCCATATCGCAAGAAGGATATTGATATGCTAGAAAGAGTACAAAGGAGAGCAACAAAAATGATACCAAAACTCAGGAATATTAGTTATGAAATGCGTCTAAAAGAATGTGGTCTAACAACACTAGAAACCAGAAGATTGAGAGGAGATCAGATTGAGGTTTTTAAAATATTGAATGGGTATGAAAATATTGACAGAAATATTTTTTTCACGGTCAAGGAAGAGAGAAGGACTAGAGGACATGGAGTTGCATTAGCAAAGAAGCAGTGTAGACTAGATATTAGAAAATTTTCATTTTCCCAAAGAATAGTAAACGAATGGAACAAATTATCAGCTGATTGTGTAGGTGCTAGAAGTGTTAATATGTTTAAAAATAAAATTGACATATACCTAAGACGGGCAGGGTATACTTAGATAGATAGGTTGGACTCTCGATAAGCCAAACGGCTTCCTTGTCCACCTGCCATCTAGAGTTGATTCTCTAGGTGGCAATCTTGTTAAATCTTGTTAAATCTGTTCTGCTCATAAGAGTATGTAGCTCCTGGTCGTTGGGGTCGAACCAGTCCTGGTGTTTTCTGTCTGGCTTGCCAAGATATGTCTTGGCTGTGTTGTACACAACCTGCTGCAGAGCTGCCCATTTCTTGTCTGGTGTTGAGTTTTCCTTCTCCTCCCAGTGGGCGAGAGCACTGTCCATCTCCTGCTCAAAACTCTCCCTGTGGCTGATGGTACTTAGTTTTGCAGTGTTGAGCTTGGTCGGCTTATTTGTCCCTTGCCTGTTGTGCTTTTGTCGTATTCTGAAAGCCACTTTTGATCTCAGCATCTGGTGATCGGTCCAACAGTTTGCTCCACGCATGGCTCGGGTGCTGTGGATGTCCATCTTATCCCGACACCTCGTGATGATGAAGTCTATCATATGCCAGTGTTTGGAACGAGGATGCACCCAGGTGGTCTTGCGTTCATCCTTCTGCTTGAACATGGTGTTCGTCACTATCAGTTCGAACTCAGAGCACAGAGCCAGTAGAAGTTCGCCATTGGAGTTGCATTTCCCAATCCCATGTTTGCCCATGACCAAGGGCCACTTGTCATTGTCTCTTCCTATCCTCGCATTGAAGTCTCCTATCAGCAGTAGCTTATCGGTATGAGGGATGCCCCTGAGCACACTTGCGAGCTGGTTGTAGAAGGCCTCCTTGTTTTCATCTGGGATGGTCATTGTCGGAGCATACACGCTGATAATTGTAGCAAAGTTGTCCTTGTCAGAGGTAGTCTCATCGTCATGATTCTGTCACTTACTGGCCGTGGCATTTCTGTCAGCTTTGTGATGATATCCTTTTTGATAGCAAAGCCCACTCCGGCCTCCCTTCTTTCTCCTTCGGGTTTGCCACTCCAGAAGAAAGAGTATTCCAAGTCGTCGAGACTACCAGACTCTGAGAACCTTGTTTCACATAGGGCGGCGATGTCGATGTTGTATTTGGCAAGTTCCATTGCTACTAGTGCCGTACGTCTTTCTGGTCGGTTAGCTCCTTCTCGGTCGAGGAGAGTCCTGACGTTCCATTGTCCAATTGTCAGTAGTTGTCTTCTTTGTCTTCTTCTTCCTAGCTGATTTTCCACTGTCGACGGAAGATGAGGTCGAGCAGCGCGGTCCTTGGTAACCCGGGCGACGGCCGATCCGGTATCATGTTTCGTGCAGTTGTACATTTCATGGAAGCTGCTAGCAAAAACTTTTGAAGTACCGCTGGCTTTTGCAAGTTACTAGCGACACTCTCTCGGGGAACAAATAGAGGTCTCACACCGGCAAGAACATGTCAAGACAGGCGCAAACTATTTGTCCCTGCAGTGGCTGGTCGAGAGATGTTGGGAGTTCCATACTCCAACCGCTCTTGATGCTGCCACAATGACATGGTTTTCTGTTTAGGGTTTGCTCCCTTAGCCTTCGGTTCTGACAAGAACCTATACCACAAGGCAGTGGTTTACAACTCTGCATAGCAGGGGCGTCAAACTCCCTGAGGTATTGCAATACCTGAGGTACTGCAATACCTGCATACCCACACACAACAGACACACACAACACACCAAACACACACACAGTCACACACACATACACACACACACACACACACACACACACACACACAGACAAATACACACACCAAACAAACTCACACAGTCACACAACATACACAAACACAACATACATACGCACACACGCACGCACATACGCACGCACGCACACACTAAACACACAAACAAATACACACAACAAACACAACATATACAAACACAACACGCATATGCACACACGCACGCATGCACGCACACACATGCACACTATCCCAACTGCAGTCAGATAAGAAAGAGTACCAGCCAGACTGCCACTGACCAGACGGCAAATGACTCAGACGACACTGACGGCGTGTAGGATACGCGGTCTGTAATACAGTATCGATCGGCAAATGATTCAGACGGCATTGACGGTAGAACGGTCGGAAGAGCGGTGTGTCTCCCAACAACAGCGCCTTAGTGTTGAGTAGTTTCTCGGGGAACGATCAGGGAACGGCGTTTCCTCAAGCAATAGGCCCTAAGGGTTTTCGTACAATGTATTGTACTGGAGAGAATATCTCTGCCGCAGGGCGCTCTGGGACGGCCTGTCCCACGGTAACAACTCGATGTTCCCAGCATAGTTTGTCCAACATGACACACACTATATGTTGTGACCCCTTACAAAAATAGCATTCAAATACTTATTATCTTTGTCAAAACATATTCAAATGAATGGTATTTGAAATTGTGAATGGTCCTACGGGGTATTATGGCCAAGGGTATTTGAATGGTATCTTATTGGTTTTGGTGATTTTTTGGATTCTTTGTACCGTTCAGTGGTATTGGATGGTATTTTAAATTACCGTTGCATTACCACTGAGTCCTGCTGGAATATCATTGAATGGTCCAATAATAATGAATGGTACTGAATGGTATTCAACGGCAACCAGTGGTATACCATTGGCTCTTTTTGTAAGGGACAGTAAGCCTGTCACAGGGAGGTCTGGAGCGGCATGTCCCGGGGTAAACAACTCTGCGTTTCCCCGGTAATAGGCCCCAGTAATCTGGCCAAAATAATGAGAAATCCC
>OZ024860.1:2614327-2629327 GCA_964017155.1 Oasisia sp. SBJ-2009
TCTATACTTCCCTGCAGCCTGACACCATAGCATATGCAATGTATCGTAATGTAACACAATGTAGCAGAAACTCTGCACAACACAAGCATTCTGTTCACTTTCTGTCATGTCTTTGCTACGGTGTAGCCATGTTGTACTAGATTGTACCACATTGTTGCCATGTTGTAGTACAGTGTACCACATTGTTGCCACATTGTGATAAGTTGCCAGGAAATGCAACCTATTTGTGAACATGTTCAAAATGAAACTTTCCAGTTGATGTTGTACCACGTTTTATCACACATTTCTGTCTGTATCAGGAGCTGGTGACCTCAGTCGTGGAAGTCTGGTTGTTGCTCGACACACAAAGATACTCGTGATGGAAAAGATGTCGTCCGGGAAATATAAGACACCAAGAGAACTCATCACTGGAGGAGGTAAGTAACATGCCACAATAACATTGTGCTTGCCAATTTGACAATTATCTAACTTAACAAGATATACATTGGGAACATACTATATGGAGTAAATTAGTTATATAATTACACAGAATATTAAATTTGTATTCACGATAAAATAATACAAATTATACAATGACTTATTGTATACACAGTATAATATATGACATTGAAATACAAATAAAAGAAGGTCAGGAGATTCCTTTAAGGCAGTAATAGTCACCATCAAGGAGCCACCCTTATAACAAAAACTTTAACATTAGCAGACATCACCAAAATCAAATTAATCTCACACATATTAAATATATGTTAACAAGTATGTAATGTGGCTTACATGGTTATTTAGTCTATATAGCACAATTCGTGTTTAGTATGAAGTTGAATAGAGTTAATATGTGATTGTTTGTTCTTAATTTTGCAAACATATATACCAGTTTTGTCTTGTATGTGTTACTTGATAATTTTGTAAAAGGTAAGGTTTGAGAGTAAAGTTTGTTAAATTGTATGTGGAATGTCATTTAGTGAAAGTGGAAGATTAAGACGAACACATTTCTTTGCAAAATCATCCTTACTGTTCTAAGTGTATGTTTTACTTTTGACTCTCGTATCATTATTATGTACCTAGTGACCTACTAATTAAAAAATATTTTTCAGTTTTGTAAATAGACTGGCAGGTCTTTGTGTAGATATTTATAATAACATTTTAATTGGTGTAACATAAGGATGATATCTACCTTTAACAAGTAGAGTTTTTTGTAGAGTGTTTTTGTGTTGGAAATATAATTACTTAAGGTAATAATATTCAGGGCTTTTTTGAAGTTTAAATATTTTGTTTGACTGAAAATACCATGTCATAATGCAATAATTAATATATGGTACTATTAAGAAACTATTTTTAAATAAAATATGAGAGGTAACACATATTTTAGTTAGTTTAAACACCAATTCATTTAGAACAAGCATTTGTTATTTGTTTCAGGGGGGATTCCGCTTTAGATTTGTATGTATAATTAAACCCAAAGAATGAATACATTGACTTGCTCAACATTTGCATTGTTAAAATTTAGTGTTTGTGTATTTCCTTTGCTTTTTGAAATAGCATGTATTTAGATTTAGTTATGTTTAGTGATAATTTATTTATTACAAGCCATTCATTTATTTTATGAAGATCATCATTTATGAAAGATTTTAAATTGTCGTCTTTTATATTATCACTGAAAATATGTAATATATTTGAAAGAGTTGTGTCATTAGCATACATTATTAAATTGGACATTTTGCTGGCTTGTGCAAAGTAATTTTAACGGGTGTCCTAAGATTGTGGTACAACTGTTGCTATTGATAATATATTTTATATTGTAAAATTCCATATATTGTCTGCAATTTGTTAAGTACCTACTTGAGGTATGTACAAAGTATACCCTGATATTATAATTTGTAAACTATAATGAAGTGATCAATGGTATCAAAAGGCTTTGTAATGACCCAGATAAACAATAATGGGTGTTTCATACTTATCCAGTTGTATCGTTCTTCTATCTACTCATTCTAATGCTACATATCCGGTTGAATGTTTAGGTTGGAAACCACACCGGTGGTCAAAGAACATTTGTGTCTTTTAAATAGGAAAGTAATTGGTCAAGCAATTATGTACAGCACGTTTGAAACAGCTGCTATAAGAGATATAGGCCTATAATAACTGATAGTCGTTGACTCACCTTTTATAGATTAGAATTACCTTCGCAATTATTAGTTGATCCTGGAAGACTCCTGTTGTTAATACTTGATTTGTTAATAGAGTTAAAGGTTTTGTTACTGCAGGTTCAAGCAGTTTTAGCCATTTCATAGACAGACCATCTACTCGACAGCTACTTTTGTGTGGTAGATTAATTCTTTGTTAGTTCTCTATAAGTAATTTTCTTGAAATCATTTGAATGTAAAATAAAAATTAACTATTTAAAAAAAAACATATGCATGATTGTAAATGCTTTTATATTCAGTATATTTTGCCAGACAGCTACCTATATTGGTTAAAAAATTTATTTGCAATTCCTAATTAACCCGTCATATTGGAATAAATTGTTTTTCTGAAATGATTTGTAAATTTTAGGTTTAGACAATCTTTCATATGTATTTTATATCAAATTAATGTATCTGCTGGAATGTAGTAATTACTTTGCTTTGCATCAATTTCTTTTTAAAATTATACTTTACTTAACCAGTACGAGGTAATACGCCATATTCATAATTATAGTCATGCAAATTACACAATCTAATTTCTCCATTTCTACTTGAATTATGTTTTAATTTATAAAGTGTACATTCATGGATGTATTTTATGTTGTTTGCAACTGGAGTTAAATAATTTTATTGAAATTGAAATAACCGAGATAAAATAACACAAATTTATATTGCTGCAGTATTTGTTGTTAACAAGAAAATCTAATGAAATTATTGCCAACTGCAATACACCTGATGTTGTTGAACACAGAACACGTGTCATTTACTAACTGCTATAATACATGATTGTAGGTTACATGTTTGCTGTCGGAGTGGATGAAGTTAATGGCTTTGTCTACTGGAGTGACATCCATCCAGACGTTCTTCGGGTAAAACAGGCGAGATTCGACGGCTCCAACCAGGCGGACGTCTACAGTAAGTTGAATTGTGTTACATATCAGATGGTGTAGTGTGTTCTTTTATAAAACATTGCTTGGTGTATATGTATTGATGGGGTGGGACTAGGTATGGTGAGGTGTGGTTTTATATATATATATATATATATATATATATATATATATATATATATATATATATATATATATATATATATACATATATATATATACATACATATATATATATATATATATACATACATATATATATACATATCAACATATGTATATATATACTCGTAAAGGCAGCTTATGTCGACCGATTATGCATATAGGAGCGGCTTATGTTGACCGCTGTTTTATGTAGACCAAAACTGGTCTACATAAAGATTCGACGTGTTAGTTCACAACTAACACAATTGAATTGATCAGTACCATTGCTTGTGCACACAGTTCATACGACAGTGAAGTGCTGTGCATAATTAATTTTTAAATGAACATCTGAAGTGATTTTGAGTATGTTTTCTCCAGCGCCGTGCGTATTTTTGAGTATTTTGTGTGCCGGGTTATGTATACCGGGTCGAATTTCTTATAAATCTATATTTATGGTATATACTGAATGAAGGCCTGGAGTTTCGCGTTCAGTGTATGATATGCTTCATATGCCAGTGCACATTTCAGCCGAAAATATGAATGAACGGGGAAGGGAGAGCTAGGACGGTGGCTGGACTGGGGACGCTTATGTCCTGCTTCTTGTTGGTTTTCTATTATGATGCGTGTATGTACTGTGTATTGTGTCAGACAATCACCTAATAAAGCAATTGTATTCAATTGTGTTTATATACTGAGTAAGGCGGTTGGCGATCGGTGCTCCGCCAGAGGACACCACTGTCGTATACATATACAATCATGCTTATTACGTGCGACAGCAGCGACTACTTATACATTTTTCGTGATTAGGCTTTTATTATATTATGTTGGCGTTTGGGAAATGCTAAACATGATCGATGAACACTGACTAGACATTATCGTTATTGTTTATTGCATTAATTTGTTGACATTAATTCAAATATCATTGACATTGTCTCGTGAGATGTGACAGCTATTTCGTGTTACCTCTCCTGTGGAAACTGTTGTCGTTTCTTGCATTACCATCATCATCACGTGAGTTGTCACTGTTTCGTATTATGGCCCCTTTCGTCGAGACTATAGTACTCATTTGAGGAAATGAATAATGTGTTAACATTAATAATATCGTGTGTTTATCTTTGCAAAAGCTTTCCCGTGGATATACTAATAACGACAGCCCAATAAATGAAGTGAGTAGTGGGAAGACGAGTTGCATTAATTATTAAAAATACTAACAATTGTTAAAACATATAAATAACGCCCGTCTTCATACGAGGGGTCAATCCCCAGCCTGTCAACATACCGCGGGTTAATCCCTAGCATACCTGCGTACCGCGGGTTAAAATACAGCCTGTCTACGCACCCCGGCTTAATCCCAAGCCTATACATGTTCCGCCGGTTAATCCACAGCCTATACCATCCATACCGCGGGTTAATCCCCAGTTTATCTACGTACCGCGGGTTAATCCTCAGCCGATCTACGTACCGCGGGTTAATTCCCAGTCTATCTACGTACCGCGGGTTAATCCCCAGCCTGACTTCATACCGCGGGTTAATCCCCAGTCTATCTACTTACCGCGGGTTATTCCCCAGCCTATCGCCACACACACGGTACCGATCGGCACGTCCGTCAAAGGAAGGCACACTGGCGCCACCTCACGACGATACTTGATACTGCCTTTGATTCGGACGAGGGCGATGTCATTGTTGCGGAATTTGCCTTTGGTGTAATAGTGGACCAGCCAAACATTGAAAAGTGCTCTAGAATTATTTTCATCGGCATTGTTTGTTAATAGCGGGCATCCATGCTAGATGAGTCACCCATGGTATGCGGAAAATGACTAGGGTGGATGCCACGCCCGATTTTGAATTTAAAGGTCATTTTGAAGGTCACAAAGTCAACTGGGGTCAAAATGTCGGTTTTTATTTTCGTGATGATTTGAACTCTATATTAGTATATCTTTACAAATCAGTAAGGATCTTACGGTTACGACAAGTATTGGCGAAGATATAAGTTATTAAACTTTGCATTTACACAGAGATGTATAGGAGAATTCATCATAAAAATGTGATTATCTCGAAATGTTGTTTTCTTGTATGTAAAAGTTGTTTGCATATCCATTATTGCAAAGTTATCCTGTTTTCAAAACCAAACACCTATTGTATGTATGTTAGTATACATAACATCGTTCCTTGGCATGATTTGGGATTAAATAAAACTTGCCAATATGTGGGAAAATTGTTTAAGAAGTGAGGTGACAACCGCAGAATAGAACTCTGCTTCGCAAGTGGCCAACTATGCCCTGTTCTATCGATCGATAGTGTTCAAATCAACACAAACAAATTCTTGCTACGTTGACCGTTGGTAAGATAACACAACCGTGTGCGATATTACCATCCATTATTTTGAACATGAAGGTCATTTTGAAGGTCACAAAGTCAACTGGGGTCAAAATGTCGGTTTTTATTTTCGTGATGATTCGAACTCTATGTGTGTAGATCTTTACAAACCAGTAAAGATTTTACGGTTATACCAAGTATTGGCGGAGATATAAGGTGTTAAACATTGCATTTACACAGAGATGTATAGGATAATTCAACACAAAAATTTGATTATCTCGAAATGTTGTTTTCTTGTATGTAAAAGTTGTTTTCATACCCATTATTGCAAAGTTATCCTGTTTTCAAAACCAAACACGTATTGTGTGTATGTCAGTATACATAATATGTTGCCATGGTTCACAATCTATGACCACACAAAGTATGCCCGATGGGGACCTGTGTATCTTGCGGATATGAAACTGCTTGAAATGACAGCACCACAGGTCTACGCAGAGTTCATGCAAGGGAACTTCGTTGTGAAGAGAACCAAAAGACGATTCAACCAATTTCCAGCTGACCAGGCAACTGAGTGGATAAACAAGCCATGCAAGATGCAGAACGGCATCATAGGCATTACAAGAAATGCCCAAAGTAGGGACAAGCTTTGTGTCACCTGGGCCGAACGCTCACGAATCTCACAGGACACGCGATACCTCTTCAACCTGGAAGATGAGGAGGAAGAGGCCACTTTCACCCGCAGTGACAGCCTTCCTTCCCAGGTGAAGCGTGATGCTGATGACGTGAAGAAGCTTATCACACAGCTTACACGTTTGGACGTATTCGGAGTAAACACTGCTTTGAGAGAAGAAGAAGATGGAGACATGGATTCGATAAGTGGCGACATACCCTTGTTATCTTTGGCATCCAAAGATTTTGCCCCGACTAACGTGGTCAGTGATCTCCTAAGAGCTGAAGAACGGGGGAAACTGCATGTTATCACCAACGTGAAGCAACGCCTAACTGAGAAACTGTGGGGTTTCATGATGTGCTTAAGAAGCATCGCTCGAAAACCTTTGCCACTCTGTACAAAGCAACCGTGACTACCAAACACAATGTACAGAATACTGTCAAAGCCGACAGAAAACATCTGCAGCGATTACTCAATGCTGTCACCGCGGGTCGAGCAGTTGAAATGGGGGAGTATCCTGAAGCATGTGCTGTCCCCAGTCCCACCGTCTCTGGTCAAGCATGGAGGCGACATGAACTCGATACAAACGTCAGTGCTAATCAATGTCCTGGCGGATGGCATTCCTATACCCTCGGCAATTCCAGAAGCCAACATGAAGACGTGTGTGAAGATTGACGGTCATGGCCTGATCCAAGCTCTTGGAAAACTACATGGGTGTCGGACATTTGGCGACTATGCCGACGTATTCTTGAACAATGTCACAAGTCACTTCATATGTCACAAAACAAGAGTTGATGTAGTGTTTGTGGCTACACCGGGCAACAATCGATCAAGGCAGTGACAAGGTCAAGGCGAGTGGGGAAGAAGAGGCCAATTCGTAAGGTCATCGAAGGACGAAATGTCCCACTTCCACAGGTATAGAGCAACTTTATTGCATCTGATGAGAACAAGGCCGTTCTCGCCAGGTTCTTGACCGAGATCGTCGTGAGAAAGGATACAGTTCTACCAGAACAATGTGAACTTGTAACAGGAGGCAGATTCTCTTGTGCTACACATGCGAGGTCAACACGGAGGAGCGAAGTCAAGCTTCAAGGAAACCATGAAGAGGCAGACACCAGGCTGGTACTCCATTTGTGTGAGGCAGTGAACCAGGGATACAAAAGAGTGTTGGTCATCTGCAGAGATACGGATGTCATGCTGCTTTTAGTCCACTTTATACCAGCACAAACAGCAGAAGTGTGGATGATCTCTAGAACAGCAAAGAAGAGGAAATGCTATCCAATACATCCACTGTCTGAGAGACTTGAAAAACCTCTGAGGGATAACCTGCTGGGCTTCCACGCGTTCACAGGTTGTGACACAACGTCAGCGTTTAGTGGCCATGGCAAGCGGTCTTGCTGGACAACTTTTCAGAATCTTCCGCATTTCTTGCAGGGGATTGGTCGTGATGGAGAACTCGCACCATTGAACAATTTGTATATCACTTGTACGGCACACATGAGCAACAAACCGTCGACAATGCCAGACTCCAACTCTTCGGTAAGGGCAAGCTTGGTCTGGAGATGTTACCCCCAACCAGAGACGCCCTGAAACTTCACACCGCACGCGCCAACTATCAAGCAAAGATCTGGCTGCAGGCAGACCAGGAACATATAGACATCCCTTCTCCCACCGACATATCTGCATGGATGATGGAGTCAAACTGCTTGAAAGCTGTATGGACAAGACTGCCTCCTATTCCAGATGCGTGTCTAGAACTGGTCACTTGTGGATGCAAGGCTAAGTGCAGAACGGCCCGATGCAGTTGCTTCAAAACGAACCTCAACTGCACGTATGCTTGCGGGTGTGATGGGGTGGACTGCTGCAACCCAGCTGGCCAACAGACATGGGAGGAAGTGAATGTGACACGTTATTGAACATCATAGTGCATATGGGAACATTAGAGTAAAACGACCAAGTGTTCAACACAGTTCTTAATTAAAAACCGTGTTTTTGAGAAAAACGTACGTTTGTGTTTCGTTATCCTATACTTTAACATTGTAAAGTGAATGTTTACTTGTCAATTACACTAGTTAGATGCAAGTATGTGATCATAAAAATTACTTCATTGGATAGATCTATTGATTGTGGTCCAAATTAATACAAAAAACAAAAATACCAATTTTGACCTTTCTCGTCCTTGAAAATGACCTTCAAATTCAAAATCAAGGGTGGCATCCACCCACACCTTTTCCCACATGCTATGAGTGATCCATCTACCATAGTTTCATGCTATTAACAAAAAATGCCGATGAAAGTTTTATATCACATATTGGCTGGTCCACTAAACGGGGATGCATCACTATCTTCTCGATGGCGAAGGTCGACTCGGTGGCCTCAGAACGCGATCGATTGTGTTCTCCAACGATGACGTGCATTCGTGATGTTCTGCGGCCTTTCCTGCAACAGGGCAATGGTACAGTAGACAGCATGGATCTTTGCGATATATAAGTTTGTAGCTTCCTGTTTGTAATGTCACGGTTATTGTGCATCTGGGTGTTTGTATTGGTGTTCCCACATGGTTTGTAAAGTATTTAGTTTGTGATAAGTGGATGTGCAGACCCACTGGTTAAGGAGTGTTCAATACGAATACAAATCAACCTAAGGGTGACACTAATGACTTCATCTCGGGTGCAAGTATCAACAAGGAACAAGTGTAGTCGTCTTTTGACAATTATAATATATTATGCTAATTGCAATTGCAGCTATTTTACCCTCTCAAACATTAAATCCTAAATTAACTGGGCTGCGGGCCTGGTGTACGCATGCGGATATATTGACATTATCGCCGTCGCCGTCGCCGTCGCCGTCGCCGTCGCCGTCGCCGTCGCCGTCGCCGTCGCCGTCGCCGTCGCGTCGCCGTCGCCGTCGCCGTCGCCGTCGCCGTCGCCGTCGCCGTCGCCGTCGCCGTCGCCGTCGCCGTCGCCGTCGCCGTCGCCGTCGCCGTCGCCGTCGCCGTCGCCGTCGCCGTCGCCGTCGCCGTCGCCGTCGCCGTCGCCGTCGCCGTCGCCGTCGCCGTCGCCGTCGCCGTCGCCGTCGCCGTCGCCGTCGCCGTCGCCGTCGCCGTCGCCGTCGCCGTCGCCGTCGCCGTCGCCGTCGCCGTCGCCGTCGCCGTCGCCGTCGTGCTATTATGGTTTCACTTACACGCAGTGTGCGGCAGTGACGACCCAGCGCCTGTTCAGAACGCTTCCTCCACACATGTGGCCAGTTCCTCGCTCAACGAGACTCACTTGCCACGGCCACGAGTGTTGCTTCGCTTCGGAGCCGCCGACGATTAGAGGAAAGTCGGGACGTATTGATGGTCGGCCGCACACATTAGAAACTGTACAATTGTAAATAACATCTACTGTACTGCCATAGTTAATGTAATTTTATATTTATCTGTTTTATTATATTTCAACTTATGTAATATAAATGTACTGTTTTATTATACATTATTAAAACAGCAATATGTTTCTTAGAAGTGTTTAACGATTTTTTTTTTATTTGTAATCACCCTTGATACGGGCACTATGCAATTTGATGGCGACTAAATAAAAAATATTATTGTAATATTTTGTAACATTAGGCACACCCATATACATATGCATATATATATATATATATATATATATATATATATATATATATATATATATATATACGTACATATACACATATACACGAATACACATTCACATTCACATTCACATTCACACTCACACTCACACTCACACTCACACTCACACTCACACTCACACTCACACTCACACTCACACTCACACTCACACTCACACTCACACTCACACTCACACTCACACTCACACTCACACTCACACTCACACTCACACTCACACTCACACTCACACTCACACTCACACTCACACTCACACTCACACTCACACTCACACTCACACTCACACTCACACTCACACTCACACTCACACTCACATTCATATACATAGATGACAGTAACCATAGCGAACCTCCTTCCTGAAGGGAGGAAAAACAAGTTGCGAACAACAGTATTCCTGTTGTTTGTGAATATTCTGAGCTACGTAGAACGTTAACGCATGGTTGACTGGTCATAACATCGTTGTATCAGACCGGATTAATGCTAAATGCATCCGTCGTATTTGCTGACGTAAATTTCTACCTCGGACTCGACTATCTGGTGATTTCGGCTGTATCCGTGTCACTGGCGTAACAGTCGACGTGTCTACCGGAAGTCGCGTTGCTCCAGACGTTGTTGTAACAGGTTCTTCCGTTGTAGATGCCGAAGAGTTCGCCACTTGTTTGGGATCAACGGATGTAGTCGATGTTTCTGTAAATGTATCAGCTGTTGTCTTAACGTGCTTTCCTGGATTGTCTGTTGGAACAGTTTCGTCTACAGCCATTACGGAAGTCCCTATATCGGGTTATTGTTATGAATTTCCATGATATTTTTGTATTATACGTATACGCTTTTTATATTATTATTATTATCATTAGTGTTGTAAACAATAATTTATATATGCTCTATAGCTTTATTGTATACATGGAAGAGTGTGGCTGATTATGATGCCCCTACTACTCGCTCCACTAGTACCACGACACTTGACGTACATGCGCAGCATTAATTCACTCCTGGGTTGATAACGGTATTCATTCGCACACGCTACAGTGTTTCATTAATGCTTGAACGCGGAGAATGTATGCTGACAAATATTATAAAAAGGATATACCGTTGATATAGTTTCATAATTCTAAAGCATATTCCTTCACATTGAAAAAGATCAAATGGAACCTAAACAAGTCATGGGTGTTTGCTCTAAAGCAGTGTATTCGATACAAATCATGCAGTATTTTATTTGTACTAACGACTGTGGAAATGCACATAACATTACCGGTATCAAGATATATAACGACCCCGACAAGACATGCAATGACGGCTGTTGACAGAAGGAGTAACATAACCAAGCTTCGGTTTATGGTGGCCGGGGCCGAGGTCAGGTCAGGGGGCTCTGGAGGCGACGAAGGGTTGACAGATTTGGCGATGTCCTGCTGCAAATAGGAAACATACACATATTAGTATAACACAGATGAATTGAACTGTGATAATTCAGAACTATTGGCGTATGTATTTATTTGCAGTTATGTATACGAAAATGTTTATGTTTGGGCTCGGCACGTCTCTCCGAAACACGATACTTTACTTTCTGTTGTTGCTATTCAGTGTTTGTTTGTTCGTTTGCGTGCTTGCCTGCCTGTGTATTTGTGTAGGTGGTTGTTTATCCCGCCCGCCCGCCCGCCCGCCCGCCCGCCCGCCCGCTTACGCGTGCATACCTTCATGCAACCCGCATAAAATGGCACTTGTGGTCGGATATGAACGACATTTTTCAGGACGATCAAACTCCTCGTGTATCGGAAGAAGACACACACCGATCAGTATCTGAACTTTAGTTCACATCACCCGCTACATCAGAAACGGGGAGTCATAAAAACATTACTAGACAGTTGCAACAACATTGTCACAGACCCAGAGGACAGACGGAAAGAAGAGTAGTACAACACCAAGGCTCTTCAATAGTATGGTTACCCTAAATGGACCATAAGGAAAATTAGAGAAAAGCAACACAACCAACGAAGAAAACCCAAGGATAGGAACGAAGAGAAGTCAAGATGTACAGTTACACTGCCATATGTCCAAGGTGTGACGGAACCGGTACAACGTATCCTAAAACATCATGATATGGCATCAGCTGTCAGACCACACAGAAACCTCAAACAAATACTGGTGCATACAAAAGACAAAGTGGAAGACAAATACAAGATCGATTGTGTGTACCACATCCCATGTAAGACATGCACTATGTTTTACATTGGTGAAACAGGAATAACATTTGCTACAAGACTTGAAGAACATAAAAAAGGTTGAAACCGTAACATCTATACGTTTTACTCGGGAGGCAAGGACATGTTCGACAAACATCGAACACAAATAAGCCATAACCGACCATGCGGACAGACACAACTGTGTGATAGACTTGGAGGGAGCGAAAGTGGTGAATAAAGAGACGAGCAGGTGTGAGCGTTGGATAACAGAAGGCATCTGGATTAGGAAGACGGAACCAACTATGAACAGAGACGAGGGGGGGGGGCTGCAGACTAAGTCACGTGTGGGACAATCTGCTCGCCACGCCATCTGGCGAGCAGTGGCCACTGAACATTCAGTTCCTGAAGAAGGCCGCCGATGGTGGTCGAAACATAGAAGTAAGTCGAATATTGCTAGTTGTGTAATTATGCCATTTATTTGGAATAATATGCTGTCAACTTGATGAACATGTTTAGGAAGACATTGTTCAGGTAGCACCGTGTGCCCGTTCTGTCCGGTTCTGACCTGTTTCACGTGGGACAGAGAAAGCTAGAACTGGACATAACCGTTGATTTTATTCAAGACCTACCTGGTCATGCTCATAAGCATCATTTTCATAAGCGATGTCTTGTTTGCGTTTTCTTTTCGGCCTGAAGAACGGCATGTTGTCCTGGCGGAATCGACAGTCGGACTGGACTGACTGTCACACTGACAACGTCGCATAAGTCTTCACTCTGACGGTGATCGCGCCACTTCAGGGCACACAACGCCAAAGGCGGCGAAAAAAGAACCTCAGTGCGTTTTTCAAATAACTGCTGCACCGCCGCGTGAAATATGGGACTTCAAACTACCGACAAACGTTAAAATAAATTACAGAGCACACAACGCGTGTGGAGACTGAAAAGCATAGGTGAGCTCTTATACGACTGTGCGTGCATGCCTACGTGCGTGCGTGTGTGTAGTGTATGTATGTGTGCATGCGTGCGTGTGTGCATGCGCGTGTGTATGTGCAAATATAGCGCATGTGTTTGTCTGATAATGTGTGTGTATGTCTGGTTAGTGTGTCGGTGTTCTGTGTATATATGTGTGAGTGTATGTGCAAATATGTACACGGGTGCGTGTGGGGTGCATGTGTTAGATGTAAAGTGAGTATGTGAATCAACACATGATAGCACGCATGGATATGTACAGACTAATTGTAAACAATTATTTTATAAGCCTGTTTTTTTATGAAAACATTCTAAACAAGCAAAACAAATAGTGAACGTTTATGTACTTATTAAGTCTTTGATTTAATGGTAGGTTCTGAACACCGTCAACAACTTATAAACGAGCAGCAAATTATGATGTGTTTGTCTACAAGTCACTGTTGCCGTCTGGCCGGAACATTCTATGCTAATTTGGCCCTCCCCCACCCCGAATATAACGGAGTCACACACATAACCCTCACCTACGGGGCTGTATCATGTAGTATTTATCCAATTGTCTAAGACGTTCTATTTATTCTCGCCTGTAATTTGTTTAGCACAACTTTCCGAAAACACGGCTTGGGCAAAACGGCGCTGGTCGCGTCTAGACATGTCAGCACATCAAATAAATGCACAGGATATAGGCCCTACACCCGCTGAGATAACAGCCTTGACTGAATAACAGCAAGAAAATGACATTGGTTGTAAAAACATAGCCTGGAGACAAACGTCGCAGAGTGAACAGACAAACCCCGAAATTAATAAGTTGTTGTAATAGAGCACTTTACGAGATGACAGGCTGAATGAAAGGAGACAAACAAATGAAGGAGACACACACCGGGAGAACATTAGGAATAAGAAGACAAGCCCACGCTCTACCTGGAGTCGTCCACGACATACTGCGTGTAGCCATTTGTCAGTCGTTTTGTGTTCTCGCCTGTGGCTTTCACGCGACAGCAGGTTTCCGAAGACGAAAACTATCGCAATCGAGTCGAGACCTGCCCGCACAACACATCGAATTAATGCACCCACTGGAAAAACACCGTTGCTGAACACACAGCAGGGAAAGCCCCAGGTTTGCTGAAGTTGTCGCAAGAGTGAACAGACAAACAAACACTGGGGACAACAGGATTGACGTTTGTGTCATAGAGAAGGACGGACGAAGCAAGGGGGGGGGGGGACCAACAACGACGACTGACCTAGCGGAATGGAAGAACATTGAACACGGTAAATAAAGATATGTACAAGGAGTGAACGGTGGGAGTGATATGTAGAAGGTGAAACGGAACAAGGGGACGACTAAGACGTAGAAGCTGTGCGAAATAAATTGCATTGGTTTGGGAGGAAAAAGGAACACGTGAAATGAGACAGGGGAAACATCGGCCGACTTCGATTGAACTACGCGAGTAACTCGCGTAACCCGAGGGCTACCCGAGTCCCAGTCGAACAGCCGAGATCACTCGAGCACCTGAAATTTCTTTTACCTGGATTAGCTACTCGAGGCAATCGCGAGTTTTACAGGATTCACTTGAGTAACTTACGTAGGCCCCCTACGGCATAAGAAATTAATTAAACATTACATAACACAATCATTTAAGGACTTAAATATGGATTAAATTCAACACATTCTATGAATTATAATTAAAGTTCAAGAAGATGAACGTCACAATTTACACACTAAACAACATATTACTTTATTTTTTTTATTTACATAAGGGTTTTATGTCCGTGATCAGGATCATCGGTGTTCAGTTGGAGTGCGCGCGTAGGACTGCGCGCGCAGTGTAAATTATCATAAACCGGATACCACGTTGGGGTTACGCAAGTACCTCGAGTAGCTCAATCGAAGTCGGCCATCGTGATTGAACAGTAATCAAATGTTCTGAGCACTTGACGTCAGAAGCGGTACATGTGTCGGTCATCGATATTACCTGCTCCGACGTAGTAAGCCAAATGCAGGAAGCCC
>OZ024860.1:2631827-2646827 GCA_964017155.1 Oasisia sp. SBJ-2009
GTGCGTGTGCGTGTGCGTGTGCGTGTGCGTGTGCGTGTGCGTGTGCGTGTGCGTGTGCGTGTGCGTGTGCGTGTGCGTGTGCGTGTGCGTGTGCGTGTGCGTGTGCGTGTGCGTGTGCGTGTGCGTGTGCGTGTGCGTGTGCGTGTGCGTGTGCACGTGCACGTGCACGTGTACGTGTATCTGTCTGTTTTTTTTTATATTTATCTGTCTCTCTCTCTCTCTTCACCCCCCCCCTCTCTCTCTCTCTCTCTCTCTCCATCCCACCACACCCCACCCAAACTTGTAACATCTACAATCTATTTGCTACGTTTTCGTCACCAAAACTCCACCCTGTTCACCCCTGCAAGGTTTTTACCCGAGCAATTGTTAGCAAACTCGGAGCCCCTGTTGCTATTTTTCCGCCAACACTATTATCTCTGCGGGAGGACATCCTGCGCATTGATTTGATGCGTTGACATGTTTAAGCACGGCTGCGATGTTTTGGACACGCCTTGTCTTCGGGTCTGAGCACAAATGAAAAGACCACAGACGGAGTTAGCACACGGCTGACAAATATGTCAGTGATACATTACATAGCACCGTAGGTGACGTCGAAGCGGACGACTCGGGTGAATTAATGGTAGGGAGGAGCATCATACAGTCGAGTGCCTCGCCCGAAAAACAGCAGATTCTACACATGGGTGCCTATTCAATGGCAGCTTGAAGACATAGAAAAACAACACCATTGACTGCTCATTTTTAACCGTGTTACAATTTTTCTCAGAACCTAACATTAGATCAGAGGCTGAATAAATAAAAACTCGTAATTTCTATTGCCTGGCTAGAATTTGTTTTTGTACTGAAAATACGCTATCATACATGCTCACACAAAAAACGCACGCACAGTTTTAAGGTAACAAAGAACCTAATACGGGGAATCTCATGCCCCGCCAATGAGCTTTTTGTGCGGTGTCGGGGTGGAGGGTTCTACCGGCGTCGGTGTCAGAGTGACCGGCAGTCCAATCCGTCTGTTGATTCCGCCAGGACAACATGCCGTTCTTCCCGGCGAATAGAACACGTACGGAAGAAGTCGCTTATGAAAACGATGGTTACGAATATGGCCAGGTATGTTGCTACCTGAAATTGTCATAGCTTGACTTCAATAACTGGATATTTTGCATAGGTGTATTAGATAAACTAAGTATAAAGCTCGAGTGATAATGGGGAGATCGGGGCAAAATGGACATGTGCGGCAACTTGGAAATCATTGTTTACATTCAGACCACTAGCACCATGTATGGTGAATGTGATTAAAGGACAAACAAAGTTAACTTTTACGTGGCATACACCTAATAGAGTTAATATAAAGTAACAATTTCCACATATACTCAATATTTTTTAACGCCAGCGGTTTACCAGAAAAATATTTGTTAACACCCAGCCATCCAAATTCTGTGCGATACCCCATCTTAGACGAAGAATGACGTCACGACGGTGATCGAGGCGCTGTCCACGTTCCCTGCATAGGGTTTGGCTGTTGTCATGAAATGGCTGCAACTCGGCAACGCGCGTAACATGCTGATGACGGTAAATATAAAGTTGTCTATTATTGTTATCGCTGAAATCATCCCATCAACTGATGATACATGTCTACATCAAAGCATTTCTCCTCAAAATGGACCGAGCAAAGTGCCAAACAGTACGCCCGCAAATCACCAACGTGAATCCATTGCTTCAATACTACCGGTTGTTTCAAATATTATTGCAACGGTATGCCGAACACGAAGACATAATTACTAAAGTTTACCATAGATTTAGCCACAGATTTAGATATACGTCTATAAGCAGCTGCTAGATGTCACGCCAACTGAACGAACTGTCGAAGACTCGAAGTTGTTGACCCTTAACAGCGTCGCCGGAAGCTGACCGAGATATAGAATGCCGCGGGCTGTATGGCCAAGCCAAATTAACCCTTCACCTATGGCGGCGTCTAGACCATCGTGGATTTCGTTAGAATTTTAGACTTTAAAGTCACATTCTGAGTAAACCGCTGACGTTAAAAAATTGAGTATATGTGGAAATTGTTACTTTGTATAAACTCTATTACGTGTATGACACGAAGCCGTAGCCTTTTTTTGTCCTTTAAAGTATTCATTGCAAATGCATTGCTCGCAAGTACGGAAACAATGGACGTACTTGCAGTAGGTGATGCTTGTAGGCGTGTACGTCTTAGCACCATGCTTACATCTTAAAATAGACTCGTTAAAACGACAGCCTTTGCGGCCGGGAGTCACGGTTGACTGCACCGTAACATTGCATCTTCGCTGAATGCGGTGACCGTGCATGCCTCCATGTATATTTCGTCAACGGGCAACTGCCGACAAAACTATCGTCGATTGTTAGAACATTCTGTTCGAGAAGGAGCGTCATCACTACTACACGATGTTAAAGCGAGGGTTAAAGCCAGGTTCTATTTTTTTCATATAACACTTCGTTACTATGAAAACAACGTGCATGTTGAAAATGTACTGACTCTCAATTTGTGTATAGTTAATAAAAAAAAAATACATACATTTCTATGTGTGTGTGTGTGTGTGTGTGTGTGTGTGTGTGTGTGTGTGTGCGTGCGTGCGTGTGTGTGTGTCTGTGTGTGTGTGTGTGTGTGTGTGTGTGTGTGTGTGTGTGTGTGTGTGTGTGTGTGTGTATGAGGTGTGTATGAGGTGTGTGTGGTATGTGTAATGTATGTTATGTGTGTGTGTTGTGGGTGTGGTATGTGTGGTGTGTGTGGTGTATGTGTGTATATATATATATATGTGTGTGTGTGTGTGTGTGTGTGTGTTTGTGTGCGTGTGTTTGTGTATGTGTATGTGTATGTGTGCGTGGGTTCGTGCGTGCGTGCGTGCGTGCGTGTGTGTGTGTGTGTGAGGTGTGTGTAGTATGTGTAATGTATGTTATGTGTGTGTGTGGTGTGGGTGTGGTATGTGTGGTGTGGGTGTGGGTGTGGGTGTGGGTGTGGGTGTGGGTGTGGGTGTGGGTGTGGGTGTGGGTGTGGGTGTGGGTGTGGGTGTGGGTGTGGGTGTGGGTGTGGGTGTGGAGTGGAGTGGAGTGGAGTGGAGTGGTGTGGTGTGTGTTTGTTTGTGTGCGTGCGTGTGTGAGTGTGAGTGCGTGTGTGTATGTGCGTGTGTGCGTGTGTGCCTGTGTGCGTGTGGGCGTGTGCGTGTGCGTGTGTGCGTGTGCGCGTGTGTGCGTGTGTGCGTGTGTGCGTGCATGCGTGTTGCAAGCCCATGTTCGTGTGGACATTTAAATTGCCTTCCAATCACCTAGTTGCAGGTGGTAAACACCGATTGCGAAGTGGGATGTTATCGATCTCATGAAGTTAACGACTGGGGAATTTATGCAACTGGGACGCGTTGGGGTCACGAAACTTATATACACAAATAACACGCCGTGGTTGGAACGTAGCAACCCTCCAACAATGTGTGTGGAGGTGACGTAGCCTCGCAATATCAACATATTGGACTGGGCGGAAGGACAAACAGACATACGTGTACAAACAGCGAAATAAACATACATACCTACGACAACAGCAAATTGACCAACAAGACATGCGTTAAAAGATACACATAAACATATAAGCATTACCTTAATTAAATGCATATCAAAATAACGATTCTGGTATGATCATAGTGTTGCACTGATGTGTCCATTTGTTCAACTTACAGCAGGCCGGCGCAAACTCTGTCAACCCTTCGTCGTCTCCTGGGCTCATATGCATGTCCCCAGACTAGCTTAGGCGCCGCACAGGCGCTACCCTCAGACTAACTGTGCCGTGGCCTAGCGAGTGATTCAGTCGGTATGCATGAACTGGTCGCAGCGCGATTTAGCCGCCGCATAGTTGGTCTGCGGATCGTGATTCTGAGAGTCAATTGAGGAGTAGTCGAGGCTATTTGAGGAGCTTCGAAACAGGGATTCCCCACCAATTGTGCCGCATTGCGCACGCGCGCGGTGACGCAGAGGGTCAAAGCGGGGTTCATCGCACGTCGTGGTCAGTGTTTGTTAACATTAAGCTTGGCATGGAAGTCTGCGAAGGTAGGAAACGCGTACAGAACAAAGTTAAGCGTAAGCCGACCTGTCGAGATGACGAAATAATATGTTTAATTGAGGGAATCGGCAACAAAAAAGTATTTTGATGAGCAAGTTACAAAATTCGGTAACAAACAAGAAAAACGGAAGTTTGTCGAGAGGCGAGCTCACCGCTAAAGCGAATTCGCTCGGGGTGGCGCTAAGAGTTAACGGAGGACGAACTAAACAAAAGGGGAAATAATTTAAATCAGCGGTCTTTGAACGCACTACGTGATCAACGAAAAGTGGGAGGCAGACCACCAAGCACACCTCCGCTGTATGCCGATATCATCATGGATACAATTGGTGAAGGAACCGTAGTGACAACGGGAATTGATGGTGCGTATTCATATCTAGTCAAGCGAATGATTACTGACTGTGGTGTGTGTTGTACTTTCAAGTGTCACCGTATTATGTACAATTACTTATTTACTACAGTGTCTTCTCTGGTAAAAAAAAAAACGTAATAGAAAATTCAACAAATGAAATAAATCCCAATCAGTGTTTTCTATTTCAATTTAATTATTTATTCATTTTTATTTTGTGATATGTGTGCTTGTGACATATTACAACAAAATTAAGTGGCCCTAAAGCGAGGACCGACTGTTTTCAGACTTGTTGATAGCATAACTTATAACACAAAATACATTGATATTAAAACATACTAGTATATGTGGATACCCGTATATGTAATTATTGTTGGAGTACAGTTATCACAAATATAATTCTCATTTCGATAAAAATGAACCAAATACATTAATGGAACATATCATGATACTTTATTTATATAGTTCAACATCCATTAGTAAATCAAACATATGCCTATATTCAAATTTATATAATGGTGTGAGTGCTACAGGCAGTTGTATTATGAAAGAAACTCTTATGCAGAATTGTTATACAGAAATAATTATAATGTACAGTAGTAACATGCAACTCATACACGATGCAATGAAAATAATCTATTAATGCAATGCGTAAATATATATATGTAATATTTACAAAACATATAATGTTCATGTTTCAGTGCAAGGCACATACAGATTTATGTTGGACACAGGTGATGGCCAGGCTATGGGTCTGCCAGTGGATGATGCATGGGGTGAGCAGTATCTCTAATTAGCAATGTCAAACAGCTGATGTAAACATTGAGGGTTGCATCAAGCATCCTACTAATGGAAAGAGTAGAAAGAGAGAGAGAGAGAGAGAGCAGTCATAAAAATAGCACAGTGGGGGAACTCAAGTTACAGGCAGTCACCATAAAGTGGCAGGCATCCATGACCAGGGCAATTATACTACAATAGCAATACACAAGAGCAAGATCAGCCCTAGAGTTGGTGACTGGTAGAGTTACATAATAGGACAGAGGTGAATATACACACTTTGTCACATCTACAATGATCTGTCACCTTCTAAATTCTAAACAATAATCATACTTACACATCACATCACATCACATCACATCACATCACATCACATCACATCACATCACATCACATCACATCACATCACATCACATCACATCACATCACATCACATCACATCACATCACATCACATCACATCACATCACATCACATCACATCACATCACATCACATCACATCACATCACATCACATCACATCACATCACATCACATCACATCACATCACATCACATCACATCACATCACATCACACCACACCACACCACACCACACCACACCACACCACACCACACCACACCACACCACACCACATCACATCACATCACATGCAAACACACACACACACACACACACACACACACACACACACACACATACACACCACACACACACGTTTTGGTGTGTGGGAGTGTATATACATTTTTGAACAAGTGAACATCATGTATACTACGTAAATAGCATGTGCGGATAAGACTGAACCATGGCATGGCATACAGGTATAGTGACTCTGTTCTTCAGTTACAAAAAACATGATTGACTATGTTAATAACAAAGTGCATGTGCTAATTCAAATAAGTTACTAAAGGAACATGTTTTGGCATTCCAGATGTATCATCATCTGTGATGCCTGCACCACTGCCAGAACCTCCACCACAGCCTGAGCCAGGTGCCAGCTGGTTTATGCAAGTGGAGTCACTGAAGCAGCAGTTACTGCTACTTTGACAGTTACGTTGACACAATGGGGATCTGTGTATGACTGTTCCTGTTGATTCCACGTGTTGAGGATCGGTGAGAGAATATATACCCACTGTCCCCAAGAAACACACCAGTCAATGGTTTTCGTGGCGACTCGAATGCTGAAACAACTGCTATTCTCTCAGGATTCTGGAATCTTGCACTGAACCTGGCCACTTGGCAAATGGCAATGCAGTTCATAATCCTCATGTCAGCATCACATATGAACTACAACAGAGACAGATGACACTCATTTAATGTGCATGTTTTTATACCTGAGTCAATGTATTTATTTTTATTTTATACTGTGTAGTTATTACTAGTTTGTGCATGAAACAAAACTGTGTCTTACATTTGATTTAGAGGTGGTCATTAGCACAGGGGTGAAATACAATTATTTTTTAATTATTAAGTGTTGAATTTGTAACTGATGCATTTCAAACAGCACTTTATTGTTAAGTTTAAGTAACTACAGTAAAATAGTACCTGGACATGTTTGCATTTAAACACATTTATAGCATTAAACATGCAAATAAAAAAATGTGTACATAGGTAAAAAGATCCAAGTATCCTACATCATTCCCTTGATCTATCAAAATAAAAACAGCCTTTCCATTCAAGCAATAAACCCCTAGCATGCAGGCATCTATGTATGCTACCCTGTCCTCAAAGTGTAGCCATGTGTTATCAGCTGCAAGGAGCACTTGAACAAACAATAGTAGGAGCTGGTGGCTGGGGACAGATGTCTGGTTACTAATTGCAATTAAGTTGCCTGTGCAAATAAGGTAGCTACAGTGTACTTTAATCAGAGGAAACTTCTCCAAGATATTACAGCCGCCAGCAGTGACTGGCAAAATTTACTGTTTCACAGTGTACAATGTACATAGGTGTTTCACATATGTGAATAATAATAATACTTCAAGTACCCTGTATATGTGGTCAAATCAATATTCCTACATAGCTACAGTTGGTATGCTGTCAAATGTCAACAATATAGGCACGTAATAATTTTTGAGGAACTTCTACCTCCCCTCAGACCATACAAAGCAAATATGTGTTAGGAGTGTTATTAGCAACAAAAGCAAGCTGCTCACAGGTGACAACTAGAACATTTAACCTGCTTTCATTGGTATGACCTCAGTGATAATGGTTTTCTTTCTTACTAGAAAATGTGGTCAATTTTCAAATGATCTATTGACATTTTTGACTAAAGAAAAGCAAATGAAATCTAACTCTTCATTTAATAATAGCCATACTCAAATAAAAGTACTTGAAATATTTTGTGAAAAACAAAACCTAAAAATAATTTAGGGAAGTATGTAAATACAAATTTATACAACCGATTCATATTACGTAGTGTCACATACAATTACAAATAGTTAATAATTAATTATGAAGTTGTATTTAAATCTGTTTGATCATGTATTCGCATAATTTAACAAAAGTCACGGTCATTCAAGTACTTCAAGAAATAGTTCAGTAAATACATAGTATGTTAAAATAGAGTCACATTGCATAAAGGTTTTGTGAAATTTAAACTATTTGATTAATCACACGTTACCTGCACGTTTATCGAGTGAAAATTCTCCCTGTTGTCATACTCGTGCTCGTGCGGACGTGGGTCCCGTCGATGCATGCCACCGCGGTGGGGAATCCCGCTAGCCGGAGGAACTCGCCTTCTGTCGGTCGGCTTGTTGTTGCGTCAGTAGCTGTGCTGTACCCACTCATGCATCCGAGCGAACAAAGCGTTGGTCACACGGTGGATGGTTCGGGATGCGGTTGACTGATCGATACGGATGGTCTCAGCCACCAAGTTCTAGAAACAAACTCGCATACGTCCACAATGCCACTATAACTTGCAAAGTATCCGGCAAGGAGCCTTGTCGCGTGTCGATCGGGGTACTCTAAGTCGTCTAGCAGTTCATCCACGATTGTTAGGATATCGTGACGGCGAAATCTAAACTTGTCGTTTAACTGCACGTCATCGTACATATCCAGTGGATTCTTCCTATCCCGGAGTACCCGATTTCGCCTCAAATTCCTCCTGTGTTGACTTCTCCAAACTACTACAGCCGCCATTTTTATCACCACCGCCTAAGAGTTACACCTCCTAGCTAGAGGGCCTAGAGATAGGCGGTCGCAGTGCGGGCAACAGCCTAAAATCGAGCCTATGCTGTGCTCATGCATACCGGATTAGCGAACTTGGGACCTCGCAACCGAGTTATACCCAGTTTCGCGCGTTAGTCCCTGGCCATGCATACGGCGCCTGAACCCCCAACGTGCATGTTGAAAATGTACTGACTCTCAATTTGTGTATAGTTACATTATTAACCTCGGACCAATGTTCGCAATTTAAAATATTCCGCCTGCAACACGCTTCAATTATAAACAAAACATCCTGTTTCAAAAAAGTTGATTGGCAATAGTGCCGAGGCGTGCACAGTAAACTGCAATACCTTACTGCAATGTCGAATTTTCCCACGGTCTAGACAACAAATATATCGTTATATATTGCCCAGCTGACAATTCTTGCTAGACGAGCGGGCATGTAAAACCGCAAACACAATAGTAAAATAATTATTTGACCACATAAATGAAATCTGATTAATGGATATTATGGGCTAACTCGACCAAAATACATACATTTCTATGTGTGTGTGTGTGTGTGTGTGTGTGTGTGTGTGTGTGTGTGTGTGTTTGTGTGTGTGTGTGTGTGTGTGTGTGTGTGTGTGTGTGTGTGTGTGTATGTGTCTGTGTGTATATATATGTGTGTTTGTGTGTGTGTGTGTGTGTGTGTGTGTGTGTGTTTGTGTGCGTGTGCGTGTGCGTGTGTTTGTGTATGTGTGCGTGGGTTCGTGCGTGCGTCCGTGCGTGCGTGTGTGTGTATGAGGTGTGTGTGGTATGTGTAATGTATGTTATGTGTGTGTGTGTGTGTGTGTGTGTGTGTGTGTGTGTGTGTGTGTGTGTGTGTGGTGTGGGTGTGGTATGTGTGTTGTGTGTGGTGTGTGTGTGTGTGTGTGTGTGTTTGTGTGCGTGTGTTTGTGTATGTGTGCCTGGGTTCGTGCGTGCGTGCGTGCGTGCGTGTGTGTGTATGAGGTGTGTGGTATGTGTAATGTATGTTATGTGTGTGTGTGGTGTGGGTGTGGTATGTGTGGTGTGTGTGTGTGTGTGTGTGTGTGTGCGTGCGTGTGTGTGTGTGTGTGTGTGTGTGTGTGTGTGTGTGTGTGTGTGTGTGTGTGTGGAGTGGAGTGGAGTGGTGTGGTGTGGTGTGGTGTGGTGTGGTGTGGTGTGGTGTGGTGTGGTGTGGTGTGGTGTGGTGTGGTGTGGTGCGTGCGTGTTTGTGTGCGTGCGTGTGTGAGTGCGTGTGTGTATGTGCGTATGTGCGTGTGTGCGTGTGTGCGTGTGTGCGTGTGTGCGTGTGCGCGTGTGTGCGTGTGTGCGTGCATGCGTGTTGCAAGCCCATGTTCGTGTGGACATTTAAATTGCCTTCCAATCACCTAGTGCAGGTGGTAAACACCGATTGCGAAGTGGGATGTTATCGATCTCATGAAGTTAACGACTGGGGAATTTATGCAACTGGGACGCGTTGGGGTCACGAAACTGATATACACAAATAACACGACGTGGTTGGAACGTAGCAACCCTCCAACAATGTGTGTGGAGGTGACGTAGCCTCGCAATATCAACATATTGGACTGGGCGGAAGGACAAACAGACATACGTGTACAAACAGCGAAATAAACATACATACCTACGACAACAGCAAATTGACCAACAAGACATGCGTTAAAAGATACACATAAACATATAAGCATTACCTTAATAAAATGCATATCAAAATAACGATTCTGGTATGATCATAGTATTGCACTGATGTGTCCATTTGTTCAACTTACAGCAGGCCGGCGCAAAGTCTGTCAACCCTTCGTCGTCTCCTGAACCCCCGGACCCGACCTCGCCTCCGGCCCCCGTACATCGCCCCCTGAAGTGGTGTTCTCTTAGTCGAGGCTCCTTCTCTCAGCTCTCGTCATTGCGGGCCTCGTCGGCTTTATTCTCTCTCGGCATACTGGTACGAAAACGACATAAAACACAATCCCTAATGTATAACAAAAACTAATATGTTGTCACAGTTATACAAAGTCCCATTGTTGTCGAAATTATATGGTGTAGTATTTTGACGCTATTCCGGGGATATACAATAAGCTCCTTTATCAAAGGTCTCGGTTCTATTTTAATGTGTCATCGTTGTACTAATCTTTGATAAAGTGTTCTGAATCATGCGCGTGTCCACCTATGTTGCTTACCGGCTCTCGTGAACATACTCAACCATGGGAAACATTTGCTTTGATAAGTTTGTAGAAAAGTCGCTTAACGAGGAAGTATAATGTCTTTATCCGACACTACTGGGTATGGATGATATCACTTGAGTTGGCCAATTCTTTCCTTGTTAAACATGAAGGAACAATGTAATATACCCTGCTTTCGTGGCGTTCTTTAGCTTGCAGAGCAATAACTGAGAAATGTATAAGTTGTATTATATATATTATAGTTTAATGGTTACAGATGTGTGCATTATTTGGCAGATACACATGACAGGCAGAAAATAACTGATGGTGTCGCTGGTTATCAAGCACGTGCTGACGTGTTATTTTTCTTTTTGCAGGATCGACGACTTCTCCGCAGCAGAGAGGTAACTATTCCGAGATACACGAGATACAAGAGATACACGCTGCGTTGTTTCCCTATAATTTTGACCAAAATAAATCATCGAGGTTTTTCATGCGCCTTGTCTTTCCCATTGCCGCCATTGTCACCAATACGACGTCGTACCATTAGTTATATACTAATAAAAGATAATGGCATACATAACGTTACTATACGCAATACATAAACACATATGCTAAACGCACGCATTACGGCGAGTGTCACCTATGACGATTTACTGAAGTTTGGGCCAATTTGTTACTCTTATATATATATATATATATATATATATATATATATATATATATATATATATATACATATATATATATATATATATATATATATATATATAGATATATATATATATATATATATATATATATACAGTTTGTTTTGTATACATATATTCAAAGATTCAAGATTCAAGATTCAAAAAACTGCATTGTCCGTTTAAAACATATTAAAAACGGAAATTGTTCTTCAGTCACACATAAAATGACAGAAATAAAAACATTGGTGAATCATATAGGGCCTACTGTTGTCAATACACAATAAAATGACAGTAAATATAGTTATCACTAAAATAGGTAAAGTATAATAATAAATTACGTATACACATAGCTACAAAGATAAGTAAATAAATAAGCATGTCTAATTTCTTAAAATGCGTCTCTGATAGGAGACAATAACATTAGTAATAACATAATACTAAAATTTATAAATAAATAAGATTCAATAAAGAGTAACCATAAGAATATATTAGGCCATAATACTAAAATTGATAAATAAATAAGATTAAATAAAGAGTTACCATAAGAATATGAGACACATAAAATGTAAAAATGTATTAATGACTCGTTGAAAACAGAGCATTATCATTTAGCATTTAAAATAAAAATGGCAGAGGGTACAAACGATTTTTTGAAGAGGTTCTTTTTGCAAATGGAACTGTTAGACGTCTCCCTGATGGCAGTTTCTGAAAGGCTTGATTCAGAGGATGGGCTATTGTGTTTTCTGCATGCACATTTGCATTTCACGCGTCCACCAGACTTGTTTTACTAGCATAGTTTTATGCTCAGGTATATTCCACGCATCGATGACTTTGGACAAGTTACATTACGACCAGAAAACGTACGGCAATCCAGACTCGCCGGTGTATCAGAAGCTGGCCAGCGAATTCTGCTTGCGGGTTAGTGTTCTGTGTATGTAAAGTAGGCAGTAAATATGCAATTTAAGTTGGCGTCATAAACGTTCTTAGAACACCCATTAGCGAAGCCCTATAGCGTTCTCATTATTGGGCTAACGCAGGAGTTCTTGTGCCAGTCTGCTCCGCCTTGTTTCCCTAACGCTTAGGATGAGCGCTACGCATTGCATGATCATGCAAATCGTATCAATATATATATATATATATATATATATATATATATATATATATATATATATATATATATATATATATATATATATATATATATATATATATATATATATATATATATATATATATATATATATATATATGTGTGTGTGTGTGTGTGTGTGTGTGTGCTTAACAATGCGTATATATGCGTCCGGTGATGTAGATTGTTGGAATGACCAATACATTTTATCAAGCGACAACATCGATTCGGGCTCACATTTTTACCATATTACAGCAAAGGGAAATGTCTTATGTCGCTACAGGCATGCGTAATCAGAGAACGTATGCTACTCACATTCACAACATGAAAAATGATGTTATGTTCTGCAGCATGCACCGCACATGACTGGACGGGGAACGTTTCTTTTGAGTCAAATACTTTATCAAATTTCGTATTGTAGTAAATAACAATGTGCTTAATAAGATTTGAAAGTAATTATGCTTACTATTAAGCATTTGTCTGAGGTGTATTCAAAAGGTACACATACGTGATACCTTGAACTATACGGTATGTGACCCGTTGACCAATGTTTATGTTCTACCAGATGATGTGCAGATTGGGCGATTTACATAATTACTCTTTTTGAAGGTACCCGAAACACATGGCTACAACTAAACCCTTATTCCGGCTATACAGAAAACCTGGTAGTGTGTGATACTGGTAATTAATTACGATGTAACGTGTGGAACTTTACAGCACTGAGCCAAGCTACAGTGTGTACGTGATTGACAACTTGGCTTGCAGGTGATGACTTCGCTAAGAAATGGTCACACTGGCGACGTTGTTCCGCAATGCAAAGTTTCCGGTTTCAGGTAAGTTATGTTACATATTTCGAAACTACAATAACACCACCATTCTGCTATCCTCTTACTGTTATTATATGTGGGTTTCATAATGCAGCATACACCAGAGAAACAGCACACAACTTTAAAATCCTAACGTTAACTGTGACCCATGTTTAAAACCGTTATATTCTAACAATTAATGCTGAATGAGAATTATTCTACGACGATAGGATATATATATATATATATATATATATATATATATATATATATATATATATATATATATATATATACCAGAAATATGCGATTAACTTAGCGAATGTTTGTGCCATTTAATTGTAACCAGTAAAATGTGACTAGGTAGATAACTACTTAGTTCAAAAAAGTACACACAGGATAGTAGATGAACTGCTTCGTCGTGCTATGCTTACTAAGAAAAGTTGCAAACACATTTTAGCATCAATCAATATTACGTAACATAATAAATTTTTCATTAATGGCAATCATACGCTACGCTACAATGTTGTACCACAGAACATTATGCTACGCGTTGATATTTACATGCATTACCCAATCTGTATTGCATTGATTTACGTAAAAGTGTTTTTACATTCATCAGCAGCGGCACCAGTGATTGTGTGATGGTGTACTTCACAATCGTCGTTCGGTACTGGAAGGTGACGCTAAAAGACGACAGACAAACGACAACGGAAAACATGGCGATTAAAATCAGGGACCAAATACGTGAAGAGGCGGAAAAGGAGAAGGGCATGTTTCATCAATATTTGCACCGCGGAAACGTCACCATCATCGTGACAGCGGCGTCAGTGGACTCGACTCTCTCGACGAAACATTTGACAGAAACTCGACTTCCCGTGAAGCAGACGACAACGGGTGCAGACCCGAAGAGTGTAGCTCTAACTACGACGAGCAATGAGCCAACGACGACAAATGAAGACGTGACAACAACAATAAAACGGCAGACAACGACCTCTGCAACGACAAAAGAAGAACATACCACATCAGTCAAACCAGTACACGAGTCTAGTCCTGCTACTTCTGCCACCTCTGCAGAAGAAACTGTAACGACAGGGAAACCAGGAAAAAGGTCGAAGGCAACAACAGTTCTGTCAGCGAGAGGAACATCCACCACAACAGTCAAACCAAGTCAAGAGGCTGCCACAACGGGATCTGTAACGCCAATAGAAACAACTGACACACCGACCTCTGCACCAACAGACGACCCGGTAGACACATCAACTGCTAGAGCAGTGACACCGAGACAACCGACAACACCAGACAGTCGAGTGCGGGGTAATGTTTTATTCTAAGGTATAAATAGGAGTGTATATAGTATTTATAGTGTCTTATATAACTGCGATATGGTGGCCGGTCGCTAAAGTATGGAAGATTTGCGTAGCTTAGAACATTCGATGACAATATGCTCAATGTAACCAACAATTACTTATGGCTAGTTGACAACGAGAAACGTATACACTATGCCCAATAGCAGGCATAGTGAACTTCAGTAATTGCATTTATATAATCATTAGAACAAATGTTTGCAGTTACGAAGTTAACGTGGAGTTATACAACAATAATAATAAACCGTTTGTGGACGATATCCAAACGTTAGCTACTGGATATTAGATTGTCCGCAACAAAAATACTGTGATCATAACCATTACACTCGTTTTTTCCAAATGTCATCTACACCACTCGTTGCTATTGTCAACAATTGTACAGTTTCTGATGTGTGCGGCCGACCATCAATACGTCCAGACTTTCCCCTAATCGTCGGCGGCTCCGAAGCGAAGCAACA
>OZ024860.1:2651827-2656827 GCA_964017155.1 Oasisia sp. SBJ-2009
TATAAACAACTGCAAATTTGTATTTCTATTTATTTTGTGTTAATTTAAGTTTAATTTTGAATTGTTTTTATAATACAGCATTATTTGATCAAAAGGTTTCCTTATTTAATGTGTATGCTATCCGTGTCGGGCTAGACAATGCTGCCACCTCACGGATACTGGTTAATCCTGCCGTAATTCTTATTTTATAAACAACGGTAAATTTGAATTTTTGCTTACTTTTGTGTTAATATAAGTTCAATGGTGAATACTTTTCATATGATATTATTATCTTGTAAAACTATATCGTTATTTAAATTTTTATTTCATAGTTGGCCTGAGAGCCAATCAACGTCTCTACCCTAATCTGGGGTAAGGCTGCCCGGATGTAGAAACTTAAGCCCATATACTGTCCCAGGCGTAGTTGAGGGGGCTTAAAAGTGCTGCCACCTCACGGAGTCTGGGTAACCGAGGCTATGGCTGACGACGTCTATATCGTGGGCGGCACCAGTGATGACGTCAGAGTGGACGAGGCCGTTGAGCGACTTCACCATGACCGATGATTGGTGTTCGTGGCAGACATGACGAGGCCGTCACCCATCCCCTGGCGGTGAGCTGCGACAACGGTCTCTATGTGTTTGGTATCAAGGCAACAACACGACGTCATGTTGGCGACGACACAACGACCGAAAGCGTGACGAGTGGCGCTCTCTTGCGGCCATGCCAGAAGAATGCAGACTCGGCGTCGCTGTCAAAGGCAGTGACCGTCGTGGGAGAGTCCACTCGCTCGGGTCTGCTCTTCACGCCGGCCACTGACCCGTGGACAAGACTGACCAGACCGTGCAACGTACACAGCTACGCGCCCTCAGTTGCGTGGAACCACCGCATATTGTAGAGCGCAGTGGCTCAGGGGTAGAACTTCGGACGAGAACCCGTGTTCGAATCCTGGCTGCGGTGTTAAAACCTTGGGCAAGTTTTTTCACTCTACATTGCTCCATTTCACTCAGCTGAATAAATGAGTACCTGGCTATAGACAGTGGTGGATATGTGTACGAGTAGCCTTCGCGCATTAATTGTAGCATATGGCTGGATGCTTCCCAGTGAAGACGCGATGGTGTCTGAGTGAACAGGTCTGTCAGGGAAGTAAATTGTAAAAGCGCTTTGAGCGGTCCTGAGGACTGGATAATGCGCTATATAAGAACTTGCTTTTACTTTTTTATATTTCTTGCAGGTGGTCGCAGTATCTAAGCCTGCCATGTCATGATAGGGGAGATACAAGACGTCTTTCACAGATAAAAACTGCACAGCCTGACTTAGTTCTGGACACTCGTTCAACGACACAACTGGTAACTGGTAATCGATACCTTATTACGGTGACACAGAACCCACCAGATTATGTCGAAACTCCCACGCTCAATCAAGGAACACATTACTGCACTTGAATGAAATTCAATTTTAGTGTGAGGCACAAAGGCTATCGATTAACCAATTTGGGATAAGAACATGAAACGACTGAAAGTTGATCTGACTAAAACCGAATCCATAGTTTATGTTATCGTCAAATAATGGTATACCCCGGTGTCACGATGCATATCTTGCATTTAGACCGACCCCATAATGGCTGTTCAATTACGTAGTTGTGTGTCTCCAGAGCTCCGTCAAACATCTTTTGCGTTTTTTTAGTGTTTAGTTATTATCTATTAGTATACCAAATACAAACAATTTTCATGTCTCTGATTAAAGAATTATTCAAATATGTTTATTAATTGCGGTCCTGTGTGTGTGTGTGTGTGTGTGTGTGTGTGTGTGTGTGTGTGTGTGTGTGTGTGTGTGTGTGTGTATATATGTGTGTGTGTGTGTGTGTGTGTGTGTGTGTGTGTGTGTGTGTGTGTGTGTGCGTGTCTGCATACATGTTTGTGCAAGTGTGTGCGTGCGTGTGTGTGTGTGTGTGAGTGCGTGCGTGCGTGCGTGCGTGCGAGCATTTCAATAGTAAGCTATCTCAATACATAACGCTTTTCCTACCTATTGAAATACTTGCACACGATAACTGGGCTGTGGTTAACCAAGACTGAGACAAACAACATTTGAAATACGCCTTCAGCTTTGAATAGACACTCGAGTCACATTGACTATGCACACGTTACGATAACGCTAAACAGGTAAGAACGTGTGGCTGCCATAAACGAGTTAATACAACGACTACCACAGACCGATCTATTTGTGGAGGAGCCTAGTCATTTAATAGCAACTCCGTTGTTTTCGTCGGCTTGAACCGAGATGAAAGTCCGCCGAATGCGTGTCTTCGGAAGGGGGCAACTGTAGGTCGTGTGCCACTGGACCTACTAACTCTGGATCTACACACACACACACACACACACACACACACACACACACACACACACACACACACACACACACACACACACATATATATATATATATATATATATATTATACGTATATATATAATACGTATATATATATATATATATATATATATATATATATATATAATACGTAAATATATATATATATATATATATAATACGTATATATATATATATATATATATATATATATAATACGTATATATATAATACGTATATATATACATATATATATATATATATATATATATATATATATATACATAGTCCTCTGGTGCAGAGTCACGCTGTTTGTTGATGGAACCCCGCTACACGTCACGGTCTGACTAGTGGTGGGTTCAGAAGGGTCCAGGTTTTTCCGCCTTCTCCTTGTGTCTTCACGTTGGCCCATCGTGTGGGTTCAAAGGAAGTGGTGGCCTGTAGACGGTGCCTCGCCAGTTCGAGCGATTGGTTGCTTGTGTTGTCCACTAACGGCGACAGATGTTACAAGTGGCGAGGGACCTTTTCCGAGGTGCCCCTCTGTCACGATGGCCGGTGGAACGTTCTCCGTGTAGCACAATCTTTGGTAGACGACGATCTTCCATCCTAGATATAAATCCCAAATCCTGCCTATCGATGTTGTCTTTTGAGATGCATGGCCTCGATGATGGTAACGTTAGACTTTTCAATGACCTCGATATATATATATATATATATATATATATATATATATATATATATATGTATATATATATATGTGTGTGTATGTCAAAGTGTATGTATATATATATATATATATATATATATATATATATATATATATATATGTGTGTAACAATGTGTAGTGTATGTATATTATATATATATATATATATATATATATATATATATATATATATATACAACAGTGTATCACATAGCAACTAAAATGGGATGTATTCGAGGACATGTTTATTCCCTGAATTGCATTGCTGTATACCAAATTTGAGCAATAGGTAACATGCGTTTTGTCATCAAAGAAGCATGCAGATCCCCAACAATGGAGGTTTCATAATGTCACTCCAGTGTTACTCCAAGTCATGCAAATGTCCCAAACATTTCAATTACCAGCAACAACAACTGTCAGTAGCTTGAAATTACGTTACATACATACATACATACTAAATTATACACATGTACGTGCGTACATACATACATGCAGGCATATGCATATACATATACCTACATGCATTAATACAAACATACATACATACATACATGCATACATACATACATACATACGTACATACATACATACATACATACATACATACATACATACATACATACATACATACATACATACATACATACATACATACATTCACGCATACATTCACACACCCATACACAGGCTCCCAACACATATGTAAGCACGCAGGCATACAACACGCATAATACACAGGCTCGCATGCACATACACACAAGTGTACATAAGCTCACCCACGCCCACATATTCAGGCACGGACACGCACGGACACACACGACCACATGCACGCACGCACATGTACAAACGCGTTTTTAATCCTGTCCTATAAAGAAACCTCGCTACCTACATTTCTACCCGTCCGTCATCTCTTCCAGCCCACCCTGCCCCCTTCTACCCGCCCCTGTCCCTCCTTGCATTGATCGCAATTCAGTAGGTGGCGCCCCTTTCGGCGGTCTGAGGGCCTTCTTCAATACCATCCAGAACTTATCTTGCGCTCTCTCGTTCCACTCCAGATACGTGTGTGTTGTGAGCAGACTCCGCAAGGTGGCATTCTGGTTCTCCGGTGAGATCGTCTCGAGCAGCACGAGAACGAGGCTGTTGCGCCAGTTGCTAAGTCGACGGTGATTCGCCATCTCCAACTCCATACGGCACCATTGACTCTGGGCGAAGTTGTTTGAGAGAACGACGATCACTTTGCGACTCGCTTCGATGCTCTCGGCGATGTTCTCACTGATCTCTCGACCGACGGGCCAGTCTCGTTGGTGCAGACACAACCGATAACGACCTTCTGTCTCGAGTCGCGGCAGTAGATGTCTAACGACCCAGGATGCGTCGCTACTGTTATGGGCGACGAATGCCTCGTAGACGTAGCTGCCGTCAGCCCGTTCGAGGTAGCGCCGACGTCGCGAACGAATCAGGAAGATGTAGTAACGGATGTACCAGCGGCCTCTGTACACCAGCGCAAACACAATCGCCGACAAGAAGATGGCCGCCGCCGTCGACAAGGTGACAACGAAGTCGGTGTGGGAGACGCAATCTGCGGGCGACAGTCCGGCACGTACAACGGACACTCCGTGTAATGATTCCGGCGAGGCGCATGCGTATAGTGACACGTCTCCGACGTTAACAACGAAGATGTTGTCGTTGTGGACAAAATCAAGAAACCACATCAAGTCGCAGTTGCAGGCAAACGGGTTCAGCGACATATCTGGAGTGAATGGAGTTAAAAAAGTATTTGTATCAATGTTATAGGAAATGTATTCGTACAGAAATGTACTCTTGAAATGGTGAGACCTACCTGAAATGTGGAAGGGTTGTTTGGCTGGATGAAGTTGCGACGTAACTGGAGAGTGATCAAATATGTCAGCGTGTCAAACGTGCCGGGCGGGATGTAGTGGAGCTTGTTG
>OZ024860.1:2661827-2746827 GCA_964017155.1 Oasisia sp. SBJ-2009
CGGGGCAAACTGTAACACCGTTAGAACATAGAACACCGTTTTTGTTTTCCTGTGTACCTTCAAAATAACCTTCATATAAAAATCGATAATCTTTGTCCTCATCACACGAGTGGCAATTAAAATGTCATAACATTCTAGAGGACTTTTAAATATCGAATTGGTCTATTATAAATGGACCTTGTTCAACGTTCCCTTCATACTGACTATACTGTAATTCATGTAGCGCGCTGACGTATCCAGTATTTAGGATGGGGCGAGAATTTCTAAAGATGTATCGTAGATATATCCAACCATTGATGACATGCAACGTTTACATAGTGGGTTAATTATGAACAGTTGTCAGATGACAGTGTTCGGTCATTGCTCCAAACCTCAACCGACAACGCCATGTCATATCTCGTTGTTAAGGGAATATGTTATTTATTAGCATAGTGTGTGAAATCGTCATATAAATGAAGACGATGCACAGTTATTGTACATGTTTTGGCGTTCACGGCATTCGACACAAACATCGAATTTTCGTACGTCATTTCACCGTTGCCATTCCAGTTAACAGCGCTACTAATTATTGAAATAATTATAGGTATAATGCACAATAATTAATTTTGAGGCATTAGAGTACAAAACGAGCTAGTACAGTTGAAAACTCATCATGTTCGATTGTTCCCACAATTCCGACCTGTATGTACGACCACGGCTTTCAATATCGTTCACAATCATAGTGGCGCAGTGGTAAACCATTCGGGGTCCGATTGATGTGATCCGTGCATAATCTTACGAAATTCGGACACTGCGTTGCTCCTAACTAATTTTATATATTAACATAAATGGCAAAATCTGTTATACGGCCTCGTCATTCACACGACTTGTACACGCTTAAACACACTCACATTATCCCATTGATGATAAGAAATTGCAGTCATAGGGCTGCAAAAACGCACAGCTCGTACGCACGCATGCACGAACGCTCCCATGCACGTGCGCACGCATGCACGTACACACGCCATGGTTCAGTTAATCTGTTTGAACCCGGGTTCGAATCATATGCTTCCCCGAATCTTGTACAAGTTCGACCACTCTACATTGCTGAAGGAGTACCTGACTATAGACAGTGGAGATGTATGTGCAGGAATAGTGTGCGGTCACTAAATACAGCGTGTCTGGACAAGTCGGCCGTAAACCGGTGTCTCTTCTTCTTCTGTAGTCTGCCTAATGGCAGATAGGATACAAAATTGCAAAAACATAGACTTTTATGGCCTTAACATTCACACGACCTTTGTTTAATCTTACACGCTCACCCACTTACATCACCCATTTGCACTGGTCTCCAGCCGCTGCTGAAAGTAATATTTCCAAAACGACATGTCTCTTTGTATAAAGGGCGTGCAAGTATGGAATTCTCTATGCGATGATTTAAATATAGTTAATACTGCTGCTGCATTAAAACGTAAATGCAAGAATTTTATATTTAAGAAATATCTACTTGTGGACCATCTCTCTTAACTATATTATATGGCAAGATGTTTACTTACGATATACTTTGTATATGAATTTGTAACCAGTATTTAAATACATATTATGGGTCAGGGGAAATTGACAAAAAATTATTGACTTCAAATTTACCCCTTTCAAAAATTGCATATTGTAGTATTGTAGCTAAATTTGCCTGTTTGTATTGTATTTATTGTTGTTAAAAATGTTCTGAGTACAATGTTCTCAATAAACTTGGTTGCTCCAATGACAACGTTTGTCTGTCCCCACGTATTCACACGACTTGTTTAAATCTAACACACGCGCGCACACTCGCATCATCCCGTCGGCCAACGTCCACTGTTGCTATCAAAAAGGAAGTTTCCACAAAAACAAGATGTACTCCAACGATACAGGCGACCCTCGCAGGCGTTCGTCGGGCGGCGTGGCGAGGCGGTAATTATGATGACGACACAGACACTATGATGTCACTATGACGCGGCCGACGCGCCAAATGTCGTGTAGTTCGGCCCCTCCTCCAGAAAATCGGAAATCACGGTTAGAGAAATTGGTAACAGAATCCCCACACATACATAAATACACACACTCGAAAACACACACACACGCACGCACACGCACGCATGCACGCACGCATGCACACACACACAAAGGTGTAAATACAAACAAAAACACACACACATATAAACACACACAAACATAGATTCACATACATACACACGCGCACGCACACACACAAAATCACATACACGCAAAAACACACACAACACACATACCCGCGCGCACGCACACACATTAGGTAACCCATTATTGATGCACTTGATGATTTGTAATTTGGTATACGACGTGATTTAATCGGTCTGATTCCTCGCAGTGTGGTCGTAATAACGAACCAGTGTTGTGTCGTGTTTAATTCTCATCGCCCTACGATCACTGTCACTGAAAGTAGCTTACTGCTTTTTCCCAGGAAGACGTACCTTAATAATACGCTATAAAACCACAAATGTTGAAACAAAACAATACGGCAACACAATCACACACCGAATATCATAATAATGGCTAAAATAAATTGTGATAAATATAATACAGAACATAGGCCACAAACATTGTATTATGTGTATCTGACTGTACTATCAACAGCGTATCAATGGCCACTATTAATACAATATATTACACACTGTACACATGAAACGATCTTACAATGCTAAGTATTATCAAAAATGCAGGGTGCTGTCAGGAAGCCGTTTAACAAACATACACCATACATTTGTAACTTGACAGAAACAGTTATTATCCCCTTACTGTTGCCAACTCGGCATCAAAAGTACTCAAATAACAGGTGAATCAACATCACAAATAAGTAGCTATGCTGCACACTGCTGTTCTCCAAATTTCAAAGATGCCCTCTGAATTCCAAAGAAATCCACAACATAGTGACTCGGTTCAGTTTGTTCCGGCGTCGCTCAGGTCTTCGTGTTGGGGAGATACTCCAGTCATACCATTGCCCCTGAAGCGACGTTGGCACAACCGTCTTGTTAGTTACACATCGGACCTACACGTGAGTCGGTCATTACAGTTTCTGGTAATTAATGGCGTCGACGGAATCAGACAACATCAGTCTGCCGGGATGGTGAACTAAGTCTACAAGGTAGCACCGAGGCGGAAACTTGAGTCCTTCCTGTAAACATAACAATTTTAATATTCAGGCTCTTATAACAACGGATAAATAAATAGGGTAAACGTAAAATTCCTTAACAAATTACTGTCTGTTTATGCTTATTAAGGTTAGAAGATTACTAGCAAAGATAACATTTCATCGTAAACAAATCAACGAAATATTATACTATGGGGAAACCATGGACAAACAACGGTACGTGTGTTCCGTGCAACTGCCAGTATCTAGTGCACTCACATATGGACTTTAAAACCAACATTTGACTTCGCATATTTTTTTGTAGAAGGCAATTTCCACAGCAAAAAGTTGGCACAACGCAACACAAAACGTGGGCGACGCGATTATTAGAAACTTAAATGCACATACCGTTGATGTTTCGTCTTCGTTGTATTGCAGCATCACTTCGTTCCAGGCACGATTGTATTCACCCCTCACCAAGGTGCAGCTAACTGCAATGCGGTCCGCTAGCGTCTACAACAATAAATCACAATTTCTGGGACGTGTTCTTTTGCCTGGTACATAAACAGTTATATATAAACAGTTCCGTTCACGTAGTCATATCATAACAAAGTGATATGAGTAGCGCAATCATGCAAGATAGTATGCATTAGTGGCATGACATTTCCATTCATTATAAAGAAATGGAAAAGAACGAAGTTGGCGTCTACACTGGCGTGAAACAAAACACAACAGTTCAAATAGACACGAATAATGCACAATATCTTAATGGAAACATAACATAGCATTTGGTTGTGGAAGCTGGGACATGACAATTTGTCGTAAACCACAGAAATGGTACATGAACATAATGACTTATATATATATATATAATAACTTATATTTAGTGTCTATTAAATTAGTTGATATATGTTTATTAATACATTATTTCTGTCTGTATATTAATAGAGCCCATTAAATAATTTTGTAAAACAAATAAAAAAAATTCCATATATTGCATAACATAAACTAATGCTGTCAACAGCAAAACAAAACAAGCGTTCCTCGTTGGTCATTTAACCTGTCGGAACATCATCTCAAAATGGCTATGCAAATAAATGTAGTGGGCAAGAGAGGGGGGCGAGATGCCGGAAAAACAACTAGGTCGACAACGTAATAGAGTTGTCCAATCTATAGCCGTCGACCCTGCTGTGCAATGCAGACGACTGTTGCCGACTGATAGTAGAGGTGACTGCCCAACAATTAGGATAAATCGTAAATAATATACATTACACTATATATTTAAAGCAGTCACGAGTGAAGAGGTTTATCGAATGTTTTATTTGTTTCGAATGAGTGATATGTTTACTTAATCTAGAAGTAGTCGTCTGGCGAAGACTGCTGAAAGTAACTGAACAGTGATGGAGAATATGGAAAATTGACTGTGAACTACGTAAACATTTCATTCGTTCAAAGCAGTCATTTGAATATACCTTAAACAGGAGAGCGCGGTGGCAGTGGATACCAGCTCGAATCTTTCCTATGTTGATGACGTTGGACTTGCAGTCGAACTTGAGCTGACTCATTGGTAGTTCCCACGAGAAGTTCGATATTTGGCCACGGTCAATTGGGCCACCCATCTTGAGGGCAACAAATCTAAACAAAGACAATTAGTTACATAACCGTGAAAGCACAACTTCTATTTAAGTTGAAATGGTGTAACATTCAGTGCTAAACATGTATTCGCAAAACAATATAAATATTCATCTGAAAAATTCTACATCAATGTATATGTTCACCCTGTATATGTGTGATTGTGTGTGTTTGTTTGTGTGTGTGTGTGTGCGCGCGCGCGCGTGCGTGCGTGTGTGTGTGTGCGCGCATGTGTGTGTGCATAGTTGCATGCATGCACAATTTAAATAGTTACATTTATATTTCATGTTGGAATCCAACAAACTCGTGATAATATCCCACACCGCAGATAGACACAGCAGGTTTGTATTAGTAACGTCCTAGTAATTCTTTTTAAACAAAACTAATCATTAATATGTATTTCCATCTTACAAATATTATACCAGCGATTGTTTCCATAACATAAACAATCACACAGTCATCACCACAGTTACAACTACGTCACACTGGAGACTTACTATTTTGTCTCACCCAAGTTCCAGCACATTGCTCGTTTCACTTACTGTGCCAGAGCGACGACCTGGTCCTTGCTCGTGGGCAGAGACATGATCTTCTCCTCGACGTCCTCCAAGTACTTGAAGAGAGTGAGGTCGCCTGGAGGCAAATACGGCTCTGGCATCCCCGTGACTGCCGCGGCATTCGCGCTGTCTCCCGTCTGACTGCCCGCGTCGTCGTCCTTCATCTTGTCTTCCTTCTCCTTCTGCGCCACGCGAGACTTCCTGGCAAACAAACACATCAGTCTGTTGAGTCATATTTTAACGAAGTTACCCTGACTCGTGTTTTCTGCCGTATCAATTAGTTCTGTATAAAACCTGTGATTCTATCCTATATAATGTCAGGGTGTAACTTGATACATGGTAAATAACATTGATTTTGAAATAATAGTATGACACGTAAAAACCCGTCGAATAAGAATGTCTTAGTAATGTGTACTATTATCTCAATTAACAAAAGCTGGTTACTCTGACAACGTAATTGTTAGATATATTCTTATGACATTGTTCCATATCTTTCAGTATAACTAGTATACATATTTGTATTACCTTGCACATCCAATTTATATGTGACTTAATACAATTTCATTAAATAACTACTGAAACAAAACAGTTAACAATGATTACAGTGTCCAGAATGTCAGTTGGCTTCCAAAGTTTCAATGGCCGTGTTTACTGCTTTTGTGTATAGTTTTTATCTTCCACATAATTGAACTACACATACAACTTCTAAAGTCATTCCTGTATATTAAACCAACGCTAAATTGGTCAAGATATTAACATAAGTTAATATCTTAATAACCATACATTTAATATTACAACATAAACAAACAATTATACAACATTGTCATATTAAATATAATATGCTATATTAATTTAAAACAGAAATATAAATAAATATGAACGAGAACATGTGAACTACGTTAACCACATATAGTGAGGCGTACATATCACCTATGTACATGGAATACTAAATCTACATGAACATTAACACTGATCATTACATGATAACAGAAATATCAAACTTTATACACTGCATATGAAATATTCATCACAGTACAATACATGTACATACTATTATTATTATTATTATACAATAACTACATCATATGAAGAAGGAAGACATCTGATTAATACACAAACAAAACATCGAAGAGGACACTGGACATTCGTTAGCCCGAACACACTAATGTACAATTATGATACAAGAGATCCTGTTGTCTAATGTAATGTAACATATCAGTGTATATTCCACTTCTGCGTAAGGTTCTCCAAATATAAAACAACAATGTTGTTCTGCTTGATATGGCTAACATTGCCTGGAGCCTATTTGGAGATTCGTTCATTACTTCGCATGTAGCTTAACTTGTTGTAGTTATGAATTCAAAGATGGATAACGTTGGCTAAAGATGTCACTCATTAATCGTAAGGTCTTTCTCTGGTGAAATGTTTGTATAACAAACTTTGTACATGGTATAGTTGGATGATGATTCAACAGTGTTGGGTTAGTGTAATTAAACAAAACTGGATGACAAATTAAACATTCACATAATTTATAAAAGTAATTGCTACTTATTTTCCGATGAAGAATCTTCCTTTGAGCCACCACTGAAAGACAATAGGGCTCCAGACATACAGACGATGGTAAAACCATCAATAAGTTGTTCCATTGGAATTTCAATGTTCAATGTGCATTACGAAAGTTATCATTACAACTATAGGATGTAAATGTATGGGAAGATATTCATATAAGAAACTGCAATACATACACGTATACACCTGTATGTGAGTATATGTGTGTACGTGCGTGTGCGTGTGCGTGTGCGAGCGTGTTATATGTGTAAATATAGTTCTGTATCCGTGTGTGCTATATTTTGCATGCATGTGTGTATCGATTTTCAACATGAAATAATTATCTTATATTGCCAACGTGAAATTATATATTTGCTGCAGTCCTGTTACTGGATGTAAAAAAGTAAAATCAACAACTGTAATCAAAATACTTACACTTTGTCTTTACTTGTGCGAGACGTGCGCCCACTGAACGACGATTTGGAGGTTTTTTCGACAACTTCAGCGTCAGAGTGTGACTGGCCAAGAGAGTTTCTATAACAAACACAAAACGATGATCCTTACAAATAGCTAGGTAACAATTTAGACCCTATTTGTTATTACAATCAACAAGGATACCTTTGTTACGCCTGTGTTTGTTGTATGAATTAATTATTTTAGCTTGTTGCACTTTATGCGTAGATTCCTAAGGATGTCATCATATTTTAACTGTGTTTTTATATTTCCTCAGGTATGCACGCATATGCAGATGCATGTGTATGATTTATCTACAAACAAACATACAAACAATTTTGTTACACTGTGAGAGGAGTTTGTATTAAAAAACAAGTATAATAAATACATATAAAATTAATGTAAGAAAACTGGTGTGCAATAGTATTTATATAAATACCTGCAGGATTTAGAAGAAAAAACGATCTTATAATGGACGCTTGGTAAGACTCCTTGTTTATTTGCTATCAAGAGTTAACGATCCTGACTGAACACCATTTTAAAGAAAGATGCTCTTCGTATCCGAAAGGGCATGCATAAAATCACCAAGATATACAATTGCACGTAGTTTTTGACATGAACAAATCTGTATGTCATACTGCAAAAACGATCATATATATATGCTACTCTAATTGAAAAGTAAATATACGATCTTTTTGTTTGTTGATAATTTCATACATGGTTCTTAAAAAAATTCCGATATAAAACTGAATAACAAATACCCATATTGCACGGTAAAGGATCCAATCCATATAGCATCAAACGTTGGATGGATGGATATTTTTTAAACATTATTAAACTTGTTTAGGTAATGTCTCACTCACTCAGGTTTGGCATTGATCAAGATGACAGGCCGCTTCTGGTTGATCTCCTGCCGGCCGTAGTCATCCAGGGCCACAAACCCCACCCCTTCCTTCAGTGGTCCGGCATCAAAGAACCCATCCGTGATGATGTCACACACCCCTGTGGTGACCATTAAGCATACATTTGTGTTTTCGTAAATGTAATGTCACAGCTAATACACAGTAGTTATACATTTATACTTTACTGTTGTATGGTTATCTCATCAATCCTGTTGTGGTTAGTTTTCAGAATTTTCTTTCTCTTGGTGGAGGGCGACCACTAAAATTCACTTTATGCCACCGTATGGGATCTATTGTTTCCCCTGGCATAGATATCATATAGAACTAGAAGGGACCGTCAAACAATATGTAGCTTCTCTTCTGAAAGACGCAGGGAATGTTGCTCATATTTCTAAACAGTGGTCTGTAGCATTATTTAAACACTGGCTGTTCCGTGCTCTACTGGTCTACAATCTCTCCCTATAATTTGGATTCTAGCCCATGGACAGGGAACATTTACTTTTTAATAACAGAGACAGCCTTGTAATATGTATACCAGTCTGCATAGTTTTTTTTGTATCCTTTGAAATAAAGTATTGTATTGGATATATGTCCCCACATCCAACAATTTAGTGAGAGTCCAAGTTGTATTTAAATATCAACACCTGTTTGTCTATGTTGCTGCGTAAAACCATATCAGGTATGGCGTATAATATAGCACAACAATTATACATAAACAACTTTGTTCAACACAAAACATGAAATCCGTGTATTTGGCATGTAAATAGGACAGGTTCTTCCGACATTGGGGCTGCTCGATATGTTTTACACTTTATCACTGGCAGACCTGTTCAGTAAAACAACATTTCAACTTCTTTAAGAAGCATTCAGTCAAGCCTCAAATAATGATGCACAAAAACTATTCATACATAAATATACAACAACGACAAATAAAGATTTGAACCTGGAATATATTGACTTTGTGACAATATTTGCATCGTATATGATTATAAAAATGTTTAATTTCTTTCAATGATTTAGGATTTTATATGAGGATACAGCTAACAAAATTATCAATATAATGACTGCGAGACCAACGCCCTAACCAATATGTCATCGTGCTCTACTAATTACATATATGCACATACAATTACATAACAAACAGACAACAGGGACGCAATGTTACCTAGGCGACCGGTGATAGCATACTTGGCCGCGAGGTTGCTGTCCATTAGCTTTGCTATGGCCATTTGAGTGAAGGCATTCTTGCGCGTGCTGGAGAGCTGAATCTCCAGAAGCAGGTCAAGGCCACTGAAACACATAAAAACAACGTGGTCTAGACAAATCTTCTTTCACTACTTGCAATCTGGTCTTTCCTCCTGATGACAATCTCAATAAAAATGTACATATTGTTAAAACCTTATGTTGAAATTAGTGCTGGTTTTGTACCAGTTTGTAAAAACAAGAGTCGGAACTCATCTAGAAACGAATGTTTATAACGAAAGTATAATTAGTTGTTCTAAACATTATTGTCAGATAATTCCTACTTACCCATATCGACCTATCTCTATGGCTGTGGGTTCATCCGATGCTGCGATACTAAGTGCCCATGATGCACTGCGGCGGACGTCATCTGTACCAGAATTCAACAGTTTCACCAAGGGCTCTACGCCGTTGTTCTCTCTAAGCTGTAACAAAAGCCAAATAAAATATTTCCTTGCACATTTTACGGTTGGTTCAACATTTACAAATTTCAAAGTTTTTGCAGTTAGCATTGGTTCAATTCCCATCACATAAATAAATTATTATTTTATATTTACCAATAAAATATAGTTATTATTTTTAAACTTTACCTATGTTTTTGTCAAACAGATATATTTCAGAACCGGGAATTTCAACAGAAATATATGACGACATGTGTTAGGGATCTTCTTCAGATAGCTTGAAAGCGACTTTGCTTTGCCACATGATAGATCGTGTAAAATATGAAATACGCATTGCTTTAAAGATACTGCCTAGAGTCTACCTAAAATGTGACACTTACTATTTCCCGTGCTGCCGCATCACAGACGAATCCCCCCACCGCCAGTGCTGCTTTACTCTGCAGCACTGTGTTACTGAAAACAGCAGCATCAGTAATGTTACAAAAAGTATTAGCGTGGTACAGTTTAAAGTGTATTCAGTTAATTCCATAACAGTTTGTTCTTTCGTGAACATAACATTGTCTTCTCAGATAAAAATGCAGCCACTAGTTACTGTATAAAACTGGTGACATGTACACAACCACCAGCACTTACTGAAAGAAAAGCATGAGACGGTGTATCAATGAACGAAATATTTGATTTTATTACTCTTTGACCATTTCTGTAAAAATTCGTTTTGTTTTATGTAGTAGTTTCGTTGAATGGTCAATGTGTGTTACACAACATTACAAAATGTATAATACACAAACGTGCACAAAAATACACACACAAACATACAGACATATGTACACACACACACACACACACACACACACACACACACACACACACACACACACTCACTTACTCACACACACACACACACACACTCACTCACTCACTCACTCACTCACTCACTCACTCACTCACTCACTCACTCACACACACACACACACACACACACACACACACACTCTCACTCACACACACACACACAAACAAACACACACACACACACACACACACACATACACACACACACACACACACACACACACACCAATGGTAGTAATATATTATGTAATTAATCAAAACCACGAGTAAACAAGACAACGACTCACCTGGATCTGAGCGGTTCGATGAGGGCAGTCATCACACCACACCTGATCATCTCAGACCTCATGTTCTCATCCCGTGTCATGTTAGTGAGGACGACGGCTGCGTAAGCTGCAGCCAACTCTCGGGCGTCAGACAGCAGCAGGATGAGAGGCTCCACACCATGCAGGTGGATCACCTCACTGTAACCAGCAACAAATACAATAATAGCACATGCTAGTCTCGTATGCCATTACTATTGCAGACGCAGAGTAATTCACGTCTGTTTCGCTTGTGCCATTCCATACATGTACAGTTTTACATATACGTAATACATCTTATATATATATATATATATATATATATATATATATATATATATATATATATATATATGTATATATATGTATATATATATATATATATATATATATATATATATATGTATATATATATATATATATATATATATATATAGTATGATTGCAATATCCACATTACATAAAACATAAAAATACAAATAAATGCCACTCATATGCTACCATTGCACAGTTATGCTTTTTTGCCATTTCCATTCACGCCGTTCCCAACAACTCAAACGACTGACGTGTTCTTTCACCTATGGACGTAACTGTCACAGCAGACATCTCCGTTGTGAGTTTTATAGGTTTCCATTAAAACAAAACCTCATCTAGAAGGTGGGAACTATTATTCAGATAAATCCTTATTTTCAAGTTGTTTGCGTATTGCAGGAATTTTTATTTTGAATACGCTTGTAGAAAACAAGGTGGAACCACTTGTGCATGATCTCGTTAAGTTACACTCACAAGGAACCAGAAATGAGAATCACTTGCATGCCTTATAATTACATACCTTTACCCCGTAAGAATTGTTTTGTGTTTTCAAGGAATAAACTAATAATAAAATGCTGATAAAATATAAAAATGGCCGTAAAAAGGAGTGATCAGAACATTGGTTTTGAGTACTTGTCAATATTGTAGTCCTGTGATCAATGTTGTGAGGAGCTGGTAAGACAGCATGGGTCACTTTTAGTAGATCGTCTGTCTTGTAAATCGAACAGATGCCAGGAGCAGGGCCCCAGACACAGACCAATGATATCTCACTGACGTACCCAGCATTGAACGAGTTGTTTGCCGTGAGATTGGCAAGAGCCATGGCAGCAGCTTCGCGTACATCTCCGCTGTCGTTCTTCAACATCTTGATTAGAGGCTCCATGCCATCTACAAGCCAAAGTGAATCTCTATGCCACAGCAATATTCTTTCCCGTCGCTGGCTCTTATGACAACAATATCCGTTTTGCTCTTAAAGAGAGTCAATGGTCTACAGCTTATCAACTGCTCATTTTTAGAAAAAATTAAATATATTTCTTGCTGAACTACATACATGTACGTAGGATCATACATTTTAACAACCTTACTTCTGTATTGTTTAGTCCCATTCCATTGTAATCTTACCTTTCCATCTAACCCACTATCTTCACCATCTAACAACATAGCCTGCATGCTTGAATAGTGTCTAATTACTACGTAAAATTTAATTAATTACTACACAAAATTTAAAACAAAGTGACAAATACGTTTCCCTTCCAACATAGCAATATTTGTGAATATCACATAATTTTTATCATAAGTGAAATGACACAGATGAAAATACAACATATTAAGTGAAATGACGCAGATATTCAATCAACATAGTGAAACACCGAATCAATGCCACTTACCCCACCGGCCAATCGAGTCGCAGCTTGCAATGTTGAGCGCCATGACCCCGAGGCCATGCGCTGCTGCCACCTGGACGTTGAGGTCATCATGACCGAGCAGGAAGATCAACATCTTCTCCACTTCCTGCTCGTGCAACAGCTTCCGATTGTCCGCTACAATGGTGAGTTGAACATCGATTTTATATTATAGTTATCATCTAAGCAAATTTAAACATCCAAAAATGAGGAAACATATTATGTAATGTCTTAGTAATTTTTATTTATGTTTATTTTAAATTGCTATTTAAACGTTTTATTTAACACATGGTATTAAAAAGTATACAGGGAAGTTGCATGCTCATATTTACCATAACATTTACATAAAGAGGTTGTATATTCATTTATTTCAATTTTATTCAATTATTTTATATAAGATAACGAATGTGTTATAACAAAGTTACTGCTAAAATAGTATACAACATAACGGATACTGATTGCTAAGACATGTTTTAATGAACCAGTTTTATCCACTTGTAAGTGTTTCACAAAGAAATAGTCTGTTAATATAGCAGGGTACATGAATATGTGCACGATACACTTATAGTCATACATATTTTCATATAATCTTAGATGTTTTTTTATATTGACTTTTGTTGTAAACAATTCACTGATATAATGTTACAAACATACCATGTAAAACCACTAGGTACATCTAGCCCATGTACGTAGTCTAGAACACAATTACGTCATCAACAATGACCACTTAATCTGTTTGTCAATATGGTCGTTTAGCCTCACCATTCTTGGCGGCCCGAGCTATGGCTCTAGAAGCATGTTCCTTCACTTCCGGAAGTGTTGGGACAATCATCTCTGATGAGTCTCCCTTGAGGCGCTTATCATCTGTCAGAAAACAATCTCATGAAGGGTTTTCTCAGTAGTGGCACGGAAATCTGTGTATAGTTATTTAATGACAACTCACAATTCTTAATGTGTTTTTGTTGTCAAAATAAGTAATAGCCAATAAATATGTATTGCCAGACTTACCATTTGAAGAAAAAACAACCACATTTGTTATTATATTATTGCTCTTGTGGTCACTTTCTTATTCCTGAAATATATAAATTTGCCACAGACAATGCTAATTACTGGAAATAGACTATTAGTTACAAGATTGCGAATGTAAACCTGTTAATTTCTTTATACAAATTAACCTTTAAATTATTTTTAAATATTTTTTACAAACAAACATTTACTAATAGCTTATGTAACCTATATGTAAATAGCCAAGCAAATTTCTAAATATAATCACTTTTAAAATGAAACATTAATCTAATCCTATGCACTATGATGCTTCTAATTGTTTTGCTACTTACTTTGTAAAATTATGCTACCACTCGATCTACAGGACTATTTTACAACTTAACAAAGCCGTCTAATAAAAATAACAAATGATGTCCTAAAAATGAATATACCACACTTTGATCAGTCCTGCCACTGAAAGATGAACACAGTACAAACATTGCACAATGCAATACTGTCTCACTAGTCTGAAAAAACGACAGCGAAATAAAACAATCAACCTAGAATCTTGGAAGTAACTTGAAGACATGCCAACTAGTCTCTAAGGCTGCAGTAGCATGCGGGGGGAGGGGTGAGGTCACACCCACAAACCCGAAACGGGGCTCTCCGCCATGCTCTCTGCTAAGGATCCAGCGGCCGAAGGTATGGCCATGAGACGGTCATTCGCTGGCATGGTCAATTGTCCAACGCCCGCACGTGTCTTGGTCCTTGCCCCTGTCTGCCCCGTTCGTCGCCCCATGCTAGTCTGCAGCTGTTGTCGCCCCACGCTGCTCTGTCGCCCTGTCGCTGTTGTCCCCCCAGCTCTGGCCTGTTGTTCTTTACCATTTGGGGGTGAAGCAACCACTGTACTTACTCGCCCTAACCGACTCTTGCTCATACTCGATGAGGCGGCTGCGTATCCAGGTGAGAAAGTGTAAGGGTATTGCAACATGGTACAGCCACTACACAGGTGACATTGAGGTTCTGGGCAGTTATTGTATCCTGAACTTCCTCAACAAGTTACCTTTTCTGAATGTTAATATTCATGTTACTTTGAGTCTAATTCGACATGAGTGTAGTATATGAATTATTTACCATGTCTGACAGGTTAAATAGCAATATTCTTCTTCTGCAGATTTATAGGCAAACAAGAAAATGCAATCAGAGCTGGGTTGTTGCTGCTGGTAAAATTGCAATAAAATACAAGATGGCCGCCATAGTGAAAGATAAAGCTTGTATGTTACAATGCCATCAAGTGTTTCTAAATGAAGACAAGAAACACGGTCACTGCTTATGTGACTACAAAACATCACACACATTATTCCTGGAGACAACAAGAAGATTGTTAGAACAAAAATATGGCAATTTGTGTATGCTCATGTGCTACACCATTCAAACACTCAATATACATAGCACCGAGAAGTTCTGCCAGGTGAACACACTATATACATTTGTGCATACAATATGTACACTTATGCATACAATATGTACATTTGTGCATACAATATATACATTTGTGAATACAGTATGTATGTCTGTGCATATCCATCTTCTGACACTGCATGTGCAAATATACATAGCAATCAACACTCAGTTAATGGCACATTAAAGCTACCACTGTATGTATGTATGTATGTATGTATGTATGTGTGTGTGTGCATGTTTAGAATTTCCTCCCAGATCTAATACTTTAAATTTTGGCTGTCAAATTTTCAGTGGTATGTTGACAATTCATTAGACAAAATATAATACTTTCAAAAAAATTACATCACATCTATTAAATGTCAGAAATGTGTCCCCATGTCATTTAAGATACCCTCTTCAGCATTTGTGTATATTCAGCACCATCAAGAAGATGATAGTTATTTAACACACATACAAACACACAAATGTTATTGCTTCTTCAAAAACAAACTTTCTAAAAAGCTTTAGAACAATTTTAATACCCCGCCCTAACTATGTATAACACATATGCACAATAAAACATTCCATTCAAAGCAAGCCAGTTGTATTAACTTCAGAAGCTGGGCAATGGTGCATTATGCGGATCCTATTAACCTAGAAGAAACCTATTTTTCTCAATTTGTGGTACAAATATGAAATGCAAAGTATTTAAAATCTCCCAAACTTTGAATTTCCATTTCTTCATCAACAACATCCAAAATAATTTCCAGTATTTTATACATCATAAATTTTAAGAATATTTGCCATATTGTGGAAATCATCGATGTACCACGGAAGAAAAAGATGAAATGCTTTCATAACGACAGCAAAAATAGGTTTCTGCTGGCAAAAATCTCAATAAAAGGTGGATGTACCATGGATATGTGCTTATATGTTAGTTTAGCTGCAGCATTAGTCTTTTTGCGTATCAGGCAGTATTTCATAAAAATATATTCTAATGACATACACTTACTAGGTTTTGGTGTGCCCCTCAAACTGTCTGCCAATCATATTCCCAGAAAGAATATTACAGCCATAATGTTTGGATTAGCAAAATCCTTCTTGTGCACATAGAAAAAGTAGTTCTCAAATATCAAAAATCAAGAATTGTTACTTTCAGAAAATGTCCTATTAACAATATGTCTGATAATGTCAAACTGTTCGAAACACTAAATACAACATTCAAAGCACTAGGGTAGTATTCTGAATATAGTAAAAAACAAGTTAGGTTTTACAGTGGATTCTTGATCACAGATTTGTTGGTATATAATCATAATGTGTGTTTAGGGGTCTTTCATGATTATCAACATTTTCGTAAGCATAAAAAGAGTAAGCGTTTTCTTGACCCCCCACCCCAAAGAGTACACTAATAGTGTTTGATTGTTGCGACTAATTCATACCAACAATTGCAAATAGTCTACAACAGTTATTCAAGTGTACAGAAACCTGACCCCCTTCCCCTAATTTATGGTTTGTTCGCTTTGGAAAATGTTGATAATTATGAATAACCTCTAACAACTATGACAAAATCAATACTAAATAATTAATTTGAATATTCAGTTTCTAGATAACACAATGGAAGAGACAGCAGCCGTCACTGTGTGGCAATGAGGGGCTGCAAGACTATGCAAGAACTGTAAACGTGGTGGTGGAACCCAACAGTTCAGGAAGCCACGACAATGAAAGAGAACATTCATAAGTAACAACAAATGGAAACGCAAGAAGGTCATGCTGAGTATGAAACGGCAAAGAGAGAAGCAAAGATCACAATAGCAGTGGAAAGTGTAAAGGCTGCGCAAGAATGGTATGAGAGACTAGACACCCAATAACCATAGACTGGCGAGATCAAAAGACCAAAGATAACCACCAGAGTACCTCATCAAAGCAAAGAACAGTACCATACTTATGACACCAGAGGATATATCATGCAATGGGCAGAGTATTCCAGAGACCTACTAACTGAGTAAGGACCACATACCGACCACAGAGACATCCACTGACCCAAGACCCACTGTAGGAAGTAACAAATGGAGAGATAGAGAGACAGCTGAGAATACTGAAGACCACTAAGACCCGTGGACCAGACGGAATACCTACTGAGGCACTCAAACAAACTGTCAGCTGGGTCGAGGCTCAACTGATCAAAATCTTCATTAATGTCATGCAAAGTAGCAGTATGCCAGACGTTTGGAGACTGAACATTCTCATCACTATCTACAAAGACAAAGGGGTTCACATGAACTGCAGTAACTACAGAGGAATGAAGCTGTTTAGCCATGCCATGAGACTCTGCGAGTTTGTCATCAACCTCAGGCTCAGAGACACTGTGAGTTTCTCAGATGGTCAGCTTGGTTTTATGCCTGGAGTTGGGACAACTGATGCCATATTTGTCATCAGAACCGTACATGAGAAGAACAGAGAGAGACAGAGCAATATGCCCCTAGAGATGGTGTCTGTTGACCTACAAAAGGCTGAAGACACTGTCTTGTTGAGAGCTATGGAGGCGCATAAGGACGGGACCATTCTGTGTGAATTTTTTTAAACAAGGAACAGTTAACAATTTGAGGTTGACACCGGCATCCAACAATGTTTTGTGTTTAACCTAGTTTTATCCATCCTGCTTGTTGCCATGATATCACAGTAAGTGTGCAGTAAGTCACGGTGAGAACAGTTCTTACACAGATGACCTGGCCATCAATGACACGACAGTGATTGGTGCCCAAGATATTCATCAACTGTGGAATAATGCTTTGATGGAGATTAATGTGGTAAAACAGAATATCTGACAATAGGGAGACCGCCAAATAAATACAACTGAACAGAGAAAACATGATAAAGTTGGCACAATTAACTGTGATATGGATCTATGTATGGAAGCCAAATGGTCGAGCTGACGGACACTGGCAGAGGTCCTCAATCCTGTATGATAATAAAATGCCAGTAAGATTCAAATCGATGGCATACAAAATGAACATGGGAGTGAATGTTGGGCAATGAAAACTAACAACAACAAGAAAATGGCTACCACAGAGATGAGGATGCTCTTGGTATCAAACCAACTGAAGTCCATCTTAGGCACCGTTCACATCCAAAATTAAGATACAAGAAAGGTGTTGCACCTCCCATGAGGTCCTGTGTATTGACCACCTGTGATGGTCAGCCACATGTAATGATGAGATGAAAACAAAATCCAAAGTCCTGAGCATGGCGCCACCTGGTGTCAGATGAGGACAACACCCAGGAAAGACATGCAAACAACAGACCAAAGAAATGAGGAATGGAGACATCACTGTCGAGTGGACCGGGATCACTTGGAGTGGACAAGGAGGACAAGTCTGACCTTTGCATATTGGGATAAGGCCTTCCTGGTGAGTGAGCAATCAGTTTCTAGATAGTGTTACAAAAAGAAGTTTAACTTAATCACACAGTATTCAAAGATACACCAGGTCATAATTTCAAATATCTGGAAAATTGTATTACACAGTTAATTAATATATACATTAACTACATACATTAACTTATTACTAACGTGTTAACTATGTTAGCCAATATAAATTAATACACAACCAAATCGCACTCCGTTGTCATTGTCACAACTAACATAAATAAACGCACAGGTTTAAATTTCGTATTTACGGTAATCAACAATGACCGTTGTGTCCACTCACCATCTTCTCCCTTTCCCTTCTTCCCAGTGCGGGAAGTTCCCTTCTCGACGGGTTTCTTCCCCTTCTTATCGTCGTCCTCCGGAGGAGACATGTCCATGATGAAGGCGATCAATCGCTGTAGACCACCGTTCTCCTTGATAATCTAAAAAACAACAAAGACCCACACTTGTGACCTTTGACCTGTGTTAGTGACCTCCATTAGGTCACACAGCATGGTCTGCACTTGGGCTACATTAGATGTCTGGGCCATTTTGTGGCAGATTTTCAACCCCTGTTGAATTTATGTTTTAAACACATAAGCCATAACTGATCAAATACATTAATTACAAACAAATAAAAACTACAATATAAGGGAAATGATGAACTAATTTCACAAAACATTTCTTTTGCCAGTTTCAATATTTACTAAAAACCTAGTGATGATGTTTCAGTACACGAGCATCACTTCAAAGCTTTTGATCTGTTATGTCCAAAAAAACAACGTCCAAGCTCATGTGAGCTTTCATTCAGTCTACTTTTTCCTCTATTAAACTTCCAAGTGATACTTGAGTTTCACTACAATGAACCAGGTTTTAATGAAGATAACATTTGTGACATGTACATAAATTTTGCTCTGTACATTTTTACAGTATGTTTTGATGGAAAAAACAGTGTAAAATAAATAAATTTTTGGTTTTCCATGGCATAAAAGTAGACCAAAACCAACCTCCATTGTCTCAAAATCCTCAAGACAGTTCGACAGAACGGTGACAGCATAAACGTGAAGGTCGTTGAACTCTGGTCGACCAATGAATTCAATCAGTTTGTTTACGCCTTCCATCTCACGCAGCGCCACGCGATTCTCCGCTATAAATTACGAAACAAATAATACATATTCACTGTTTTTTATATCATGTATAGTCAAAACAGATGTTCAAATATTTGTTCTGTCAAATAAAAACAAGAGCCGAAAGTAATACTGGCAAAGAAATACTGTAGATTACATATAGTTCTTGTGTAACTATCAAATATTTTGACAGTTTTTATTCCTGTAGGATGATGAAAGAACTGATATTAAAAAATTATCATTCAGCTTAGTCCCCTAATTAGGCCAGCCACTTGCATGGTTTCCAGGCACGGGTTGCACACCGGGAACACTGTCTTGTACCTCAGCAAATGCAGTTAAGTTCAGTGCCGGTTGCTGTGAAGCTGACAGGGAGTGTGATGTTGTTTTGGGGAATCAGCATGAAGCCTGGTGACAAATTGTAAAACGGTGTCTCGCTGTTTTGTTGGGTCGTGGTTTTGGTTTGTTGCCGTTTTGGATTTATCGACATTTTGGCCTGTGTCCAACCACTTAACCATTTGACCACTGACCTTCCTGGGTGGCCAACTGCAGGGCAGAAAGGGCCAGTTGCTGGATGACCGGATAGTCTGACTTGAGCAGCTCCATGACGGGCAGAAGGCCGTTGAGGTCACGGATGGCCTCCTTCGTCTGGTAGTCCTGCAGAGAGGCAGTTGGAATTTAAAACAAATTGTCTTTGGAATAATTACAATAACATAATATATTTGATAAGTTAGGCCTGTAATTAATAAATAAAACTATTGGAAATAATAGGATGACCTAAATATGGATGTTGCTAATGATAAATAAAAATAAAGAGTAAATGTTGTTGCCTACCCAGATTTTTTGGGATTCTCCTGGATTTTTGTGAATCTCCCAGACTACCAGGATAGATGCAAATTTCCCAGGTTTTCCCTTAAGACGAAAATCTCCCAGACAGTCACAAACATCTCTGGATTTTTATTTTTTTCTGATGTTCAATCTGATAGAACCATTCTATTGGGATTCACTGCATCTTCCAAATTTCATTCCCACAGGAAAGAAGTGTTGAGCCTGAAGAATTGTCTCGTTATGAATTTCAAAAGTCAACATGTACGCTAATATATACACTAAAAAGAGTTAGTTTCTCTCATGTTTATTTGCCTGTGCATATTTTCACATACATAAGTGATAATATGTGTAATATAGTATGTATTATAAATTATACGTGTGCGTGAAACTGGATGTTTTGCTTACAATTTAAATGTGTTGAAAACAGCACATTTCATATTGCGAACGTTGTTCCGAGCTTAATAAATCAGCAAAACACAAACTGGCAGACACCAATTCAACATTCAACATGGATGTTGTAGTCATATGGACGTAATATTAAATAAACAATAAAACCTAGGAGCTGCCTCCTAGGTTTTAGGAGAGCCTAAATATGAATAAAATATACACAGTACCTGTAGCATTAGAGCTATGGTCTCTATGCTGTTCTTCTGTACGTCGGGATCAGGGGAACTGAGCAAGCGAATAAGAGCTTCGAGCGTGCCCTGCTCATAGATGGCGACCTTGCTGACAAAGTCATTGGCGAGATGCGACAGACAGAAGGTGGCGTACTCGTGCACAACCACGTCCTCTGGTGGACAAACATAAAAGAATTTATGAACGCAGACATTGGTGAAACTGGTGTTATTGATGAAACTGGTGTTATTGATGAAACTGGTGTTATTGATGAAACTGGTGTTATTGATGAAACTGTTGTTATTGATGAAACTGTTGTTATTGGTGAAACTGTTATTATTGATGAAACTGTTGTTATTGGTGAAACTGTTGTTATTGGTGAAACTGTTGTTATTGGTGAAACTGTTGTTATTGGTGAAACTGTTGTTATTGGTGAAACTGTTGTTATTGGTGAAACTGTAGTTATTGGTGAAACTGTAGTTATTGGTGAAACTGTAGTTATTGGTGAAACTGTAGTTATTGGTGAAACTATTGTTATTGATGAAACTGGTGTTATTGGTGAAACTGGTGTTATTCATGAAACCGTTGTTATTGATGAAACTGTTGTTATTGGCGAAACTGGTGTTATTGATGAAACTGTTGTTATTGTTGAAACTGTTGTTATTGATGAAACTGTTGTTATTGGTGAAACTGGTGTTATTGATGAAACTGTTGTTATTGGTGAAACTGGTGTTATTGATGAAACAGTTGTTATTGATGAAACTGGTGTTATTGATGAAACTGGTGTTATTGGCGAAACTGGTGTTATTGGTGAAACTGGTGTTATTGGTGAAACTGGTGTTATTGATGAAACTGCATCTAAGTAGTTGTTTTATGCATTGAAATATCAGTTGTTCAATACGAACATATACAGGCAGCCTTTGTGTTGAAACAAAGTTCTACGAAACTATCATTTTGTTCCTGTGTCCGGCCTCTGTATGTTTTGAAGTTCAAAAGATATAAATATGATTGTTTGTGGTCCTTGCGAGTCAAATGTGCAGGGTAACATTTTCTGCCAGTCACACATTTTTGTACACACGTGCATGTTAACAAACACACACAAACGCCAGTAAAGATGTGGGTTATAACCGAAAGTAAACACAATCATAACACCGATTTTCAAATCATATCTAACTATGATTTTGGAAGACCTTTTCACTCTTTTTTTACCCATCCAAAATGGATTTTACCCATCCAAATGACGGGTGGATGGGCCTCTACATAAAACTGTATGGGGGGTGTAATTGAAAGTGGACCTCCCAAGTCAACCCCACTATAGACGTGTCAATTCACATGAAAGAAACAGATCTCTACTATATAGTATGGTTGACAATTCTGATTGTTCAGTGATAAAGTATACGTTAACTGATGGTTGCCATAACAACAAACCAAATCTGTTAATCTGGAAATGTTCCAAGCCCCATACATTGTACTTACCTTCCGCTGCCAACAAAGCCACCACAAATGGAATCGTGTCTTCTCGTTTTCTTAGCAAACGCCTCACGTCAGCTGCAATAAAATGCAATAAATCATTGTAGGAACATAATTGAAAGTTACACATGTCAGAATAGAAGTAAAAATCGCTCTTTAAATCTATTTACCACTTATACATGTGTGTGTGTGTGTGTGTGTGTGTGTGTGTGTGTGTGTGTGTGTGTGTGTATGTGTGTGTGTGTGTGCATGCGTGCATGCGTGTGTATATAACTTTGCTGTATGTCTGCAGACATTGTCTGCTCCAGGTATTTAATATATGTGACTAATTAGTAAAACATCAATTATGAGATCCGGCAATACATCCAATGGCAACAGAAACTGTTCATGTGACTGAGGTAAATGTACAGTTATTGGCCAGTCTCTAGGAATCGGACAGCTCAATGAGATCACCAAGACGTTACTGTTACTCGCCAGGTGGCGCCACCAACATGCCAAAATAAAGACGCGACGCTAAGCTCGACATTAGTTGGCTACGTTCACTCACTCTTACATCATTAATTTTTATTTTTAAAACATTGTGTCCAGTGGATATCCAGTACATCTGCCCTATACATAAGTCCTATACAGTACGCAGTCATGTGGTTACTTACGGTGACCGGCCATGATTGAGAGAGCCATGATAGAGTTGCGCCTGACTGTCTTCTCCTCATGACTGATGAGCTTCAAGAGAGGCTCCACAGCTTCCAGGTCCAGCATCATCTTCTTGTTCTCATCACCTTGACAACACAAGCAAGGTCATGGATGTCTGTCGGGGAGAATTCGTAGTAGCGCAGTGGCTCAGGGGTAGAGCATCGGGCTCTCGACTAAGAGGACCTGGGTTCAAATCCTGTGCTGCCATAGACTATATTGGCTATCGACAGTGATGAATATTTGTGTACGAGCAGTCTTCGCAAAATTGCCGCTTGGCTGAATGCTTCCCAGAGAAGCCGAGGTGGTCCTCGATTGAACAGGTCTGCCAGGGAGTAAAGTGTAAAAAGTCTTTGAGCAATCCTAAAGATTGGCTGCTACGCTGTATAAGAATTTACCTTTTATTTAATTCTACTATTGCAGTAGCATTGGAAAAGTTGTATTTCTATTATAAATTTATAATAGTGTCATAACTATTGTGGTAGTCTAGCAATAATAGCACTAAAAAGCTAATGGACAAAAATGTGGTAGAAATTAAATGTAGAAATAAATAAATGGATTATATAAGATAAATATAAACATTGAAATTCTAAAACACAATAACTTAACACAATAATAATAATACTAGTAACAATTTCAATAATAGTAACCTCAATTAAAATAATACACTAGCTTAAAAACACTATCTACAAGGCCAGTGGGGTGAGTTAGGGTGAGAGGGGGTATATATGACCGCTGGTGCAGCCTCTGTCATTTGAACCTTTGCTATCATGTCCTAACACGCTGGTGCAGTCTCTGTAATTTGAACCTTCATTATCGTAGTTTAGCACGCTTTTAATCAGGTGGCGCCACTTACGTAATGTCAAGCTATTTACGGCAAAATCACGAGGAGTTGCGTATCTTTGTGAAGCTATAGAATCCTTGATTAAACCGTTGAATAAATCAAACAAATATAATAACAGTAAAACCATTTCAAATTTTCTTTAAAATGAGAAATAAATAAAACATGCTAAAATAGGTGACATACTTTTGTCAACAAATCTGTATATGGCGTCACAGGCGCGTGTGAGGACGTCCTCCTCGGGACTGCCCAGCATCAGGATGACCGTGGTCGCATTCCTGCTCTCCACCACCAGCAGGTCAAACTGGACAGACAGACTTGTAGAGAGTGACCAGTCACAGCAATGTACGTACACAGTTGCAAGATTGGGAAATAAAGAATTGTACCTTTTTGGATTCTAGAGATAATGAGCTTGATAGTATATCTTATAATATTTATTACTATATTTTTTAGCATATTTATTCTAGTATTATTTTTTTTGCTGATGTCTGATGGAATGCGTCGCACTCAGACATTTGTTCCTTCTGCTCAGTGAACAAATGGATCAGCATCCCAGAATCTCTCAAGTGAGAATCTGCTGTTCTACCTACAGTGCTACACTATCCCACAGATCTTAGCACTGTCATTTAAATGTCACTCTTTCTTTTGCTTATGTGTAATGTTGTCCTTATTCAAGATTATTCTTTTTAAATACAACATAAAACCTATCAATCCGTTATATATTATTCAGGTATACATTGTTATTTTTTCCATTAGACTCAATATGACTTTACCACATCGTCAGCAGGTCCCTTGTCGTCCTTCTTCACTTTCTTCCCCATCTTTCCTGGCTGTCAAGTCTGCAAACAGTCATTGAAAATTACACATCTTCGCGCATCAGGGGTAGCTGCGGCTCATTACGTCTACCCCTGGCACATCCCTTTCAAAAATTCATCTTTTAACATCAGCCAATGAAATCCCCCACTGGATGTATGGTTCAGACCAAATCAGGTGCCCATAATACAACAATTGTTCAGCCAATGTTTAGGGTGTGAATGGGTCGTTATATTGGGATCCCCACCAGTCGTGTATCCGTCTTAAAATTGGGGTGGTTATTTGTGCTGTTCTCATGGCTGACGCAGTGTGTGGTGTTTATGTTTATTTGTTGCAAAGCGTCATAGTAGTAATTAAGCTAAACAAAAAATTGCAGTGTGTTTATATTTGAACTGGAAATTTGTAATTGTATTTTAATTGAAAACTGGAAAAGTAATGTATTTCGATTTAATCCCAACATGTGTATTTGGACCCAACCCTGCTGTGACATTGACAAGCCTCACTACAGGACAAACACACACGATGACACCTACACTTATTCTACCCCTTAGCTGTCCGACTGAAATAAGCCCCCACGCCAGAGTGTCCCCGGGCAGCACATTCACTGTCCTTAAAACAGCAGTTGAGGTATGGGTAAAAAACAACACCTATAAACACCCTTCAAGAACTTGGCCCTTGGGCATAAAACCTGTTTTAAATCAATTGTTTTAAACTGTATACTGTAAAATTTTCCTTTTCACACTCACAGAGGTAATCATGTAAATGTGAAGACATCATAAGACATTACCGGCTAGTAAATATCCCCAAGAAAACATTAGTAAATATTCCCAAATATTTCACTGACTTAATTATAAGTTAATTACTTTTAACAAAGTCAGGTGAACTCTAGACGGAAGAAAAGAGTGAATGAATGGCAGCCCTGTCCCTGATATCACAGACAGACAGTAATGTGGATGTCATGGCCACTTCACTCTGTCTCACTCGCCCAGACTGAATGACTGTATGTATGTATGTCACACGAGAGCGCGGGTGGTGTAGTGGTTACCACACCCGCCTCTGATGCCGGCGGCACGGGTTCGATCCCCGGTACCGGCAGTTGTGATGTAAAAATCTGGCTCTCAACATTGGGGACTGTGTATCCCTCGTGAATCGGAGAATCACGTTAATGTCGGTCCCGTCTCAATTTGGGACGTAAAAGAACCACTGAGGACGACAAGCACCCTGGCAGTGACCATCCTCAGTGCCAGCATAGAAAGGTCGGCTTGGCGTGATGTTCTGAAAAAGGCTGACTAGTTAAATGCGTTGTAACCACAATATACAGACTAGTCAGTTAAAAGAACGTTGCCGAGTGCTGGAAACAACTAGAACTAGAACTGTGTCCGAGTCCTATCGACTCACTCGGTCTCGGCGTCAGATTGTTCGTTGTCAATATTGACCAGTCATTCAATCATTTGTACAATGAAATGTTACGCTCTCCTGTCCAAACTTTCATTCTAGCCAATCGTTCATGTCATATTTGCTATGACATTAGTGCAACAACTTAGTGTGATAACAACTGTTTTATTTAAAGCATTCACGGTTTTCTTAATAATTACTTACGCGCGCACCACAGCAACCACCGGAGGGAAAGGTTTGTTTTGTGTAGTTGCTAGATGACACGCCTGTTTTGTTGCTCACGATATGATGACGTCACATGCAGAGAGTAATTTCAGTGTCATTCGCTAGATGACGCCACATGAATCCAATTCCCGCTATCGCGCGTTATTCGATGTTTCCGACTTGACGACAGTTTCAGCACCCCTCAGCTATCACGTTGTAAGGAATTATTATATAAAAAGGCGTGGAAAAGAGGGATATGTTGAACAAATCGGCAAAGTACAATTGCTTTTATATGCTGAGGCCCTCCGAAAACCTCGATATGCACCACCCTTATGTATGATCAAGGCTCGGCAAACACTTACTTTCTGTTCTCAAAAACAATCAAATTGGACCATAATTGATACCATTCAAGTATATTCTTATTTCGTACATTATCATACCACAAATGCATATCCATTCCCTAAATGTTGATACGTTATTCCTATCTCCACCCTCTCGCCAAATATACTGGATCGGGACATTAATGGAAATGCGCTGTTTTCAACTCATAATATTAATTTATGCATGAAATATTCAAATGATGTGAGTCAATTATACTGTTCATTTGACTTCGCTGGAAACCTATCAGACGGCTTTTCTCTTGAAATATGCATAAAACAAAACAGCATTAATTCTATGAAATATTACTTAGTACATTTATCTCTCAATGAACTTGTTATTGCGCCTGTGGTGAAGATAAAATCAGATTAACATTTAAAAAATAATATCTATGATAAAATATATTACATATGCCTATATACATGTGTGCGTGCGTGTGCGTGCGTGTGCATGTTAAAAAAAGATACGTTTTAACCAGCATATATCGACGCACACGTTACCGACGTCATTAAACGTAGTGACGTCATCGCGCCTATTGCGTTAACCCGGTTACCAGACCTTGGAATCTTTCCTACTGATGGGGGGCGAGTCGTGTTATTGGTCGTAAACAAAGAATTGCGAATGGAGTTTCCTACGAGCCACGGCCATCTATAATATGAAATGCCGGCAAACCAGACAATTCATTAGAGCTCTCAAGATAAAACGTTCGGGCGATTCCAGCTCACAACGACTGAATCACCCACCACCGCCTGTGAATGCATTTTCTGAACTATTTCTTCATGTTACACTTGTTTGGTAAGTCAACGAAAATGCATGTCAGAAAACACACGAACAATTACGCACGCATCTACTCTCTTTATTCCAGTTTCTCTCCCTCTGTCCTTCCGTCTCTCCCCCTCTCTCTCCCCCCTCTCTCTCCCCCTCTCTCTCACACGCACACACTGTCCGTCCGTCCGTCCGTCCGTCCGTCCGTCCGTCCGTCCGTCCGTCCGTCCGTCCGTCCGTCCGTCCGTCCGTCCGTCCGTCCGTCCGTCCGTCCGTCCGTCCGTCCGTCCGTCCGTCCGTCCGTCCGTCCGTCCGTCCGTCCGTCCGTCCGTCCGTCCGTCCGTCCGTCCGTCCGTCCGTCCGTCCACAGGGAAGAGCTAGGCTACACCTACATTACAAACATGACTTTCAATTATTTAAAGTAGTAATTCAGCGGAGGTCTGGGAATCTCTGCGTTCTGTACGAAAGGTAAAGCAATAAAATGTCAACAATCATGATCGCGTGATCTCAGCAAAAACCACCAACAATCACGCACAGTTGTACTCTCTCTCTCTCTCTCTCTCTCTCTCTCTCTCTCTCTCTCTCTCTCTCTCTCTCTCTCTCTCTCTCTCTCTCTCTCTCTCTCTCTCTCTCTCTCTCTCTCTCTCTCTCTCTCTCTCTCTCTCTCTCTCTCTCTCTCTTCGTCTGCCCCCCCTCTCTCTCTCACGCTACGGCCAGCCAGCCAGCCAGCCAGCCAGCCGGCCGGCCAGCCAGCCAATTCCCCCCTCCCTCGAAGTATGCTGCATGAACCATTCTCACATACCATGACAGCCAATGCTATGACAGACTCAGTATCATATGTACATTAACAACGGACAACACACGACGTGAGACTCACAGCGAGGAGTTTACTACCGTATTCAAGTTAGTTGCGAACATTATTTTGGTGAAGCGTTTACGCCACCGCACTTATCCATACGCGATTAGAACCTTTCTGTAGCAATTCTTTATATATATTTTTATACAGCAATGCCATGCAATTACACAGCAGCTCAGTTGACTATCCAAACTCACGTACTAAACTTAGAGAGATGTTCTGTAGCATCTGTGGCGACCTGGCAAATTCATAGCCGAGTTTCCGAATGACATACTGGCAGTTTGGTAACTGTTGTATCGCATGCACATAATAAAACGGCAGCTTATATCGCCATGCCTCGGCGGTCTGTGTCGAATTACGCGAAGTCGAGTAAAACAAATGTGCATTGCCTCTGTTGTTGACCGTCGCTTTCTTGATCCACGCGAGGACGTTGCTGTGTAGTTCTACGCCAAGACTTGCGTAGAGGGCTTTAGTCCTTGCCTCAGGATGATACGCGAAGTCTTCATAGCGAGCGACCTGGTAGAACTGCTTTAGCGACGGGTCGGCAGACATCCACGCCGATATCTTCTCGACCGCATCACGAATGCGTTTGCAATGGGTCGACGCCTTGCGAACCAGTAACTTCAAGTTCTTCTGTATGTACACGGTTCGCTGTTGTCTCGCTTTGAACTGGTCAATGGTTATTCGCGAACTCATCACACCGCGCGGGTCGCGATGCAAGTGTATGATCTGCACCCTTTCTTGTAGATACTCCTGCACCAGCGGCAGCTGTTGTGCGTAAATACGAATCGTCTTGACTGCGACGTATCTGGCTTGTTGACAGACAAACTCCGCCAGTTTAATGTCTGCCTCGGTGCAGTAACGGCCGTACCCTTGTTTCCAATGTCGCAGGAACGACGCGCACACGAAATGTGAGAGAAACGACGCGCGCATCGGAAGCTCTTTCGCGTCGTGCAAAGCATCCGAGTAGGCGCAACCGAAGATTTTCTTCATGTAACTCCTAATCACGTCCACGCTCAAGTCCGCCAGTGTGCCGTTGAATTTAATCAGCTGCATCGGCTCGAATAGGTACGCCATGTCCGGGTGCTCGTTGAACAGTTGTCCGACGAATGAGGAACCAGACCGCCGCGTCGTTAAGATGATAATCCTCTTCTTGTCACTCACGCTGTGTTCTGGTGGCGGTGTCTGCGTTGTGTTGCCAACTGTCAGTCGGATATGCGTAGATATCAGGCTGTGCTCGGTAAGTCGTTGAACCGCTCGTATCTGGTTGGACAAAACGACGGACTTGTCGCCAAACTGACTATGCAGCGGCGACGATTGCCATGTGGACACGTAGTAGATGACACAGACGACCCCAATGATGCTGATACTGAGACATTTCCGCCGGAACGTCGACATCATCTTCATCTTCGTCAAGCACTGAAAAGAAACGAATTCAAAGTTATAGGTGGGGTCTCTGAATCGAAAGTTTGCTTGCAATGATCTAAATTAAATTAAATGTGAGTTTGTATAACTATACATAAGTGGTGTATAATGTAGTTGACACATCATAATTGCATTATCATACTTTAGGACCATAGCTTAAACCAGGGTTGGCATTGGTTTAATCAAATTGATTAAATCATCGATTAAATCATTGATTTAATCAACATTAAAATAAATCAAGATATTGATTTTTTCAGATTGTCTTAAATGTATTCTTATGTTGCGTGCCACTGCCAGTTGATTTAACTGTATGTATTTTTAAATAAAGTTTAAATTTGTACATAACAACTTTGCTTTAATTCTTTAGAAATGCTAATATTGAAATGTTCAGCCTATTGGGTATATTATGATATTCCACCTTTATTTATTTTCCGAATTACATCTTATTTCTTATTCTTATGATTGTCGAGAATGTTGAAAAAATCAAATCAATCGATTTAATCGAAAAAAAATCCGATTTAATCGAAAAAATCCGATTTATTCGATTTATTCGAAAAAATCCAGATTTTTTCCCAACAATTAACTACGCGTGTTAATTCTGTTATTTGATGATTAATTCTCCTGTTTATTCGACTGGGCATGGTTACTATTTAGTAATCTGTATAAAGGATATGCTGACATATACCGTCTAGCTTATTTAGGTTGATAGTACATGTATTCTTAATTTTTCTTCACTACTGCTTGACTTTTGTTCTAGTAAATTGTAATTGCCATGAAGATTTTCGCTTTACCGTAATGCGCTATTGTAGTTTTAATCTAGTCGCCAGGCGGCATCACTATCAATAGCGTACCTTTTCTATTTGAGTTGGATTGTGTGTGTGTGTGTGTGTGTGTGTGTGTGTGTGTGTGTGTGTGTGTGTATGTGTGTGTGTGTGTGTGTGTGTGTGCATGTGCGTGCGCGCGTGCTGTTGTGTGCGTTGTTGTGGTGTGGTGTGTGTGGTGTGTGTGGTGTGTGAACGAGTGTGCGTGTGCGTGCGTGTGTGTGTGCGTGTGGTGTGGGGTGTGTGTGTTGTTGTGGTGTGTGTGGGGTGTGAACGAGTGTGCGTGTGCGTGTGTGTGGTGTGGTGTGGGGTGTGTGCGTTGTTGTGGTGTGTGCTGTGGTGTGTGTGGGGTGTGAACGAGTGTGCGTGTGCGTGTGTGTGGTGTGGGGTGTGTGTGTTGTTGTGGTGTGTGCTGTGGTGTGTGTGTGTGTAGTGTGTGGTGTGTGAGCGAGTGAGCGAGTGTGCGTGTGTGTGTGTTGTTGTGGTGTGTTGTTGTGGTGTGTGCGTGTAGTGTGTGGTGTGTGAGCGAGTGAGCGAGTGTGCGAGTGTGCGAGTGTGCGAGTGTGCGTGTGTGCGTGTGTGCGTGTGTGTGTGTGTGTGTGTGTGTAGTGTGTGAGCGAGTGTGTGTGCATATTACATTCTACTGTTACTACTGGTGCATCCAAATAGAGTCTGAAATGAAGACTAAAGAGAGTTGCAGCCCAAATGATATGTGAAACTGAAAGAACCACTTTCGTGTCCCAAATATTTTATAATGAAAACGGATTCTTTCAGAATATAAAACTCCTATAACTGACACATTTCGTTATTAATATAACTATTTCACATCCCTTTTTGAGTTGTCGGGGGAAAAACTCCAACAGTGTCCTTCATTGTCATGATCCAACAGTGCAAAAGCTTCATGCTGAAGCTGTGGCCTAGACTGCCAAATGGTTGACTAATTATACAGATATCTGATTTGGTCAATAGTGGAATTGTTCTGCCTCTGGGTCCAGGCCAGTGTCAGGAAGTTGTAACATGTGAAAGGTTGAAAGTGAACGCAGGTCACACATGGTGCATAATCAATAAGTGTTACGTTACTGTTTGTTCGTGGAACTGTGCCAGGGTAGTTACATTTGTTAAGAACGTGGGGAATATTGGGGAGCTGGTATAGATACAACATTTACGTTTTAACTAGTTTTGGGAAGATTTCACTCTTCCATCGCAAATAAGCAACGTAATCCTACTATGAATGTTTGATAATTGTTCATTCACTGTACTTGCAATAGTTCAGGGGGTCCACATGCAAGTGCCAGGAGGTGTGACAAAGGAAGAGGGTCACTAAAACTGGCATGGTTTAGGTGTGTTCGCTAGAAGGCAATGTTCGGTAGCTGGAATACTGTGCCAATTTTGTGATTTAATTTTATTAAAATTATATTGTTACTTTAAGAGGGCGGTACTTTCTTTTGATCCCGTAACATTTGTGTTATATTTCCACTGTTTTGTCTGATCAACATCTCACCGTCTCTGCACCTATATTCAGTTAGCTATATCATAGGCTATAGAACTTCAAAAATACTTTCTAACAATTAGTAAACTGAGACGTAAAATTGAAGAGAGTGTAACTTGTCCTGTAATGTTACACTCTATAAACTAAATATGCTGTATAACACTGACAGCCCAAGTATGTTTGAGGGTGCTGTCGGCGAAAAAATCCAACAGTGTCCTGTCCCATACCTACTGCTGCCATGATGTGACAGTGCAAACGTGAAGTCATGCTGAAGCTTTATGTAGAGACCCGTCCACCCGTCATTAGGACGGGTAAAAACGAATATGGACGGGCAGAAATATGGGTGGACGGGTAAAAAAAATGAAGGAAAGAAAATGTCTTCCAAAACCATAGATATTGTTAATTATGCATTGAAAGTGAGTGTAAATGGTGTCATATGTCTGTTTGTAGCCCATTTCAGGTCATCAGGCACATTTGAAAGTTTGTAAACTAGCTTAACAGTTAACATTCATGTGTCCACCAAAACATGTGTGACTGGCAATAATTGTATCCTGCCTAAAGCCCCGAGTCATGCTGAAGCCGTGGCTTGTGGTTGGTGAAATGCTATGCTTTGTGACGAATCAACTGTTTACCGTCAGAAGAATTGTGAGTGTGAATACTGAAAGCCGTTTTGATTACGTAGCGTTGACATTTGTCAATCCACCCCCGTTGGGAAATTACCTTCCTAGGAATTTGTCACGCTCGCTATTCAGGAATCTGAGTGACAACCTGACGATTTGAGTAACAATGCTGCTATTATTACAAACATTGAGCAGTGAAATTATAAAATTGATGCTGCTTCATTGAAACATATCTGAGTTTTCAGGTCCTTATAATAGATGTAGTTTATAGTCTGTAGCAATACTGCACAATAAAAACTAATACAAAAAACAGGAAGCACACCCCGTTTAAAGTACCCAACACATTTCATGTTTTATATCCCTAAACGTCTGTGAGTGGTTCAGAAGGTCAACAAAGTTAACATCCAAAAAGCATATTTCTTACAAAAATCAAGTCAGGATTGTTCTTATGATTACCATCAGAGCAGGGCACCCTCAAAATATGTTTCACTATTTTGTTATGACTAGCTTAAGTAGGTCTGGTCTAACAATGCTTTTAGTCTAAACAGAGTAGTTATACCTACTTAGTACAGTCGACTTGAAATCAGTGCGGCTTTGCAACAGAACAGATAATGTTATCACTCATTTCAAAAATAGAAACACGCTTATGCTGTGACATTGCATACTGGTGCTCACCCCAGGATATCAACATTTATGTATGGTCATTTTTTTGACACTCAGTAATACATATATACAGCGTATAGTACCGCCGTATACTGCACAAATTTAATTAGCATTGGTTAGTTGGTTTGCAAAATAAGTGCTATCAAAAAATTGGAGCCGCGAGTGAGAGGTTTCATGTAAAACACATATCTTTATGATGTGATGTGACCATTTCAAGCAAGTGTCATGACTTCAGAATTCTCATCAAATACTATGGTTTGTGTTAATGAACCCGGGACAAAACCCCCTTTGACAAAACCCCCTCTATACATCACTCCATCAGGACATAAGCTCCTTCCGGACATGATTACCCTCCTAACTCCATTAAGTTTGTGAATTTGGCTTTCGACAACAGACCAGAAAGACCATTTCTCAGACACAAACCGGAATCGGCCACAGCATTCGGTGGAAACAAACAGTCTGATGAATGGAACCAGAAGGTTGATGTTTGAAATAGAATTAAAGTACTTATTCGTTTAATCTTTCTTGAGTCTGGTATCACTGATGAGAGGGTTTTGTCCCAGGGGTTTATGTCCAGAAAGGGCTTATGTCTAGAGGGAGTTATATATGGAGGGGGTTTTGTCTGATGGGGTTATGTCCAAAGGGGGTTTTGTCCATGCACCTTGTAAATAGTATCAGATATGTTATTCTGAAAGGCCTAATCACTGTGCATGAGAACACCTTCATTGACGGACTGAACCAGGTGGGCGAACTACTAACAACACAGCCAAGGCAGTGCTGGACAGCAGACAGAATTATCATTGATTTTGTTGACTCTAGGTGGTTGTAAATGTAAGTCTGCAATCAATGTAGCCGTGTGATATCTGTAGCAGCGCCAGGTAAACATGATAAAAGTATAAATAGGTCGAGGTATATGGAACAGTTTGTTTTATGGGAGGCAGCCTGTCTGTAGTTGTGTTTATTTATGATTTAATACAAGATTCTTAGCACAATGGTGAAGGTCTGCCTGCCTGCCTGCCTGCCTGCCTGCCTGCCTGCCTGCCTGCCTGCCTGCCTGCCTGCCTGCCTGCCTGCCTGCCTGCCTGCCTGCCTGCCTGCCTGCCTGCCTGCCTGCCTGCCTGCCTGCCTGCCTGCCTGCCTGCCTGCCTGCAGATTTATGTATATTTAGTCGAGCCAATAGTAGGGTTGGGTTCAAATACGTATTTGTATAGCAAAATGTTGTGTATTTGTATTTGAATTAAAAATCACAAAAGAGTGCGTATTTGTATTTGATATTTGGTTTGTATCTGGTTTGTTTTTGCAAATACAATCAAATACACATAACAATTACCAACAAAAGGTAAAGCATTGCCTGACATAAACTGGCTCAGGAATCAAGACAGAATGTTTTCACACCTGGTCAACAGTGGGCAGATGGCACTGAGAAAGTTGGTCTACAGTGAGACTGGTCAAACATTAGCATCAATGAAGGAATGGGAAGCCAGTGTAGCTTATATATAGCTACAAAGGCATGTACACTGTGGATGTGCTTCATAGAATCATTCTGTGTAAACATCCTGGATAAAACAAAAAGGACCCAGGTTTCCTTCAGTGCAGGGGAAGAGCTGCCCACTAGTTGGTACAGTAGGACAGATAAGGACAGTCTAGTAAACATTCTGCTGATTAGTCTACAGTAATCAATCAAGCCTTGAGGGGCAGTGACCCTAATCAAGGATTTTGATATCCTACTAATGAACTTTTGGCTTTACCAGGCATGGGGTCAAATACATTTAGAAAGTACTTTTTAAAATATATTAATTGTCAGTATCAACTAATTATTCTTTTCAAACTTCTATGAAATCAATTTTGAAGTTGTGTGTCAGGTTAGGGGTAGAAAAAAATCGACCCACTGTACAATTCAATACAATAAAACTTTATTGTCCCGAACCGGGAAATTCGTGATACACTGGAACTAAATTTTAGTAAGAAATCCTGTCCAGCTTTGATCATCTAGCTCTGATTTACTTTTTCTTCCTAAAATCAGTACCACCATTGGGTCTATTGGGTAGCGCTTTTTCTGCGGCTACGTCTCCCCCCTGGAACATGCGTCCTGCTAGGACAATTGAAAAATTATTTTATTTTTTTAAACATTTACCTTTACAACCTTGCCTATCCACCATAGCTCCCTGGCAGCATATCAATCAATCTGTCAACAACTGTGCCTCTGAGTTTGGTTTCTAAGGCACAATAGAAGTTATCTAATTGAACACAGTGTACTACTGCTAGGCTGTTCATGAAAATGGCTGAGCAGGTAATTAATCTGGATTGCTGACTGACTTTGTGTTTGTAATAAGGCGTTGGGTCAGGAAGCAAGTACCACTTGGCTTCAGAACCACTCTGCTTCAATTGTTTCATCAGGTCTTTACACCAGGAGAGTGCGCTGTTGAACTGGTGAACCGCAATATCCAATCATCAGGATTGTTCAAAGCACTTTACACTTTACTCCCTGCAGACATGTTCAATCATGGACCATCCTGGATTTTCTGGGAAGCATTCTTCAATTAATGCGCATAAACACATATCCACCATTATCTATAGCCAGGTACTAATTCATACAGCTGGGTGATCTGGAGCCATGTAGAGTTAAAAAGTTGCCCAAGGTTTTGCCCGGCACCACAGGATTCAAGCCCTGGTTCTCTTAGTTGAGAATCTGAAGCTCTACCCCTGAGCCATCAGGCTGTTACTTTACCATGCTTGCAAAATTCAATGGGGCAGCTACCAGCATGTTCCCAAACCTATGGATTCTACACTGTTCTCATCAGTAGAGTCTAGACAAGTCAATATTTTACCCATCCAGTCATATTTCTGTGTGTTTAACACAGGTTTTACACAACCAAATCATGTGTGGACAGATGTCTATAGAAATTTAAAAATAAAATAAAAGCTATCCAAAGGGTAGTGCAGTCAAGTTGTTTTACTTCAAAAAAAAACTGGAGTGGGCTGTTAGATAAACTTGGAGCTCTGTGGGGTGTGACATACCATATGTTGATGTGAAGTTTCTGTGGAGTTGCACTTACGAGTAAAGGTTATCAGATGGTCCTGTGTCATGTGACTCCACTTTGTAGCTGGCTAGCAGACATGGGGTCAAATACATTTGTATTAAAGACTTTCTTAAATTATTTGACATTTTTAAATACTTTCATCAAATTGTCAGTAGCAACATTTCTGTGTCATGATCACATGTAATGCTTGCCAAACCTTCACTGCAAATCACCTTTCACCAAACCAGTTGTTTCCACCTTCAAAATACCCATTGATTGCAACTGCAATGTGTCCTTCATGGTTGCACCCAACTAATTACTGAAGACAATTGACAGCAGGTGTCCCCCATGGCCTGGCAGGAACCACAACTTCTGTTTGCTCAAAGCAAGAGGATGAATTAGCACCTGGCAGTGACCATAGCCAGATAGGTCAATATCCCCTTTGTTCTTTAGTAAGAATCCAAGCTGGCACCAAGCTATTCAGCCTCTAGGCTGTCTTTCAAGTTGAGCTGTCACACTTCCTCACTAGACAGGTGAGGGCGGCATTGGCATTTTATCATGGACCTCATGGCTTAACTTAACAAATAGATTAAGGCCTTTACTTCTATGGATAGAAGTCAGTCAGTTGTTACTGTGATGTAGTCATAGATATAAATAGAACACCCCACTAGAACACTAGATCGCTAGTGGGGTGTTCTATTTATATCTATGACTACATCACAGTAACAACTGACTTAGAGACTTCTATCCATAGAAGTAAAGGCCTTAATCTGTTTGTTAAGTTAAGCCATGAGGTCCATGATAAAATGCCTATGCTTTCATACACACTGACTGCTGAAATGCTTTTCAATTAACCACCTATGTTGTGGTATTATTGCTATTTAGTGAACTTGTCATCTTGAAAATATTTAAATCTCATTCATATTTATCAACTGATAGTTTTCACTACATTCATGCACAATATCATGTACAAGCCTTTATCTATGTTTACCTATCATATCACATGAACTGAGCATGTAGTCTTTAATTAAGATTAATTACACAACAGTGGTTATTTGTCACACATCTGTACACCAGCCAACGGTGGTAGACTGTCTAGAGATAGGTATTTAGTAAATAGCTGGCAGCTGCTCCACCATACATCTGTTATATAATTCCAACTGAAGGGCACCAGTTGTGACTGTCTTGCTGGCAACAAAAACGTCGAGTCAAGGCGCCCATGCAGAAAGCAATCTCTTATATTAAAATATACAAACATATCTTTTAATGTTCAGAAATGTGTCCGGCGACACTATTCTGCAAAAGCAGTGAAATCTGCCACGTACGAAGACCAGTAATAATTATTAAACTTTACATAGTACAATGCAATTAAAATGTTTAGGGTAATACAAACTTGGTTCATGTCGCGGGCTTCATCATTCAATAAATTAACATTAATAATACACTTACTACTCGTAATACACAATTCCATAATGTGAATGTTGTACATTCGTTATTGAATGGTCCAAAATGGCCCTTTAATATAGATGGGCCATTGGCCCACTATAATTGGCCAAGATTCTAGATTGAACCATGTTGCATTATGACTAAATAATTTGGGCAACTAGGTCTAGTAAACTTTTGTATGTTGTACTCCTGTTGTGTACAGTCTAGCAAAAATAATGCAGAAATTCTACCACAGAATCCAAGAGCCATTGTTCAGGTATAGTTTTCTAACTGACAAAATGTTGAAACGCCCCCTTTAACTTAATTCCCCTAATCCTTAATGTGTCCACACGGCCTGAACCATTGGCCCCTTCCCCAATCACGCGCTAAACAAATCCGTAAATAGGCCATACGCCCCTACAGAAAATTAATTCGTAAATGTAGGCCATTACACAGAATAATTAGTAAAAATGTATTTGCCTACTCATGATATTTAAACAAATGGCCAGTATTATGAGTATATCCACGATTACGCAATTAAAGTACATGAACGTCTCCGCCACAGGTCTCCGCGCATCAAGTTGAACTTTATCGGGGTCGTTTGCAGTTACCCCTTTAATCGCCCCGTTTCTCTGCCTGCCTCCCCTCGTCCCTCCCTAGCTAGCCCGGTCTCTGCAACTGCCAGACATCGACCGAGCGTCCTGCAGAGTTTGCGATACCGTGCCCCAAACTGCCACGTTCCTTTGTTTCTCTTCGCAGTGTGACCCATGTTTGGGAAACAACCTGGGAGTACATACTTCTGGTATCAACTAGATAACACGTCGCGCACTGCGTTGGTCATAACACCCGCCGCCACTGAGTAGCCAGCATCTCAGCCTGTCAACACAGTGCGTACAAAACGTACGCCACAGGGAAATCCCGATGGGCAAAACTGCTGCGATTTTGGGTATTGTCGGAAAAGCAGTCATACTTACGGACTGACTTCTCCGGCGGAGTGTAAGTCGCTTCAAAACGTCTGAATCCGGTGTGAAACGCCGATGTCTCGCAATCGCAGCATCTCAGAACCACATCGCGCCGTCCCTGACTACCCGGGCAGACACCGCGCGCCTCAGCTGCTGCAGCCAGTCTGAATTAGAGCTAATAATTAGCTGCGGCGACGAGAGAAACAGTCACCCCATCTAGCGGTTATCACTGGCGCGCCTTAAGACAATGGCTTCACTAAACTATTGACTGCTAAATTACCGCAGCATATGTTAGTCCTGTAGATCCTTCAACGGCTCACTCACTTGTTTATTCAATTGGCTTATTCATTAGTTCATTCACTAGCTCATACGTTGTCTCACTGGCTATATATATGTGTGTGTGTGTGTGTGTGTGTGTGTGTGTGTGTGTGTGTGTGTGTGTGTGTGTGTGTGTGTGTATAACATAGTTATTAGTTGGATAATTCACTGACTCACTCATTTATTTTCTCACTTGTTCCTTAGTTGACTCATTCGTTGACCGACTATCTTTCACTGGCTCGGTCATTGTCCATTTCATTTCCTCTTCCTCACTCAATGGGTCCCTCCCTCCCCTCTCTCTCTCTCCATTCCCTAAACCCCCCCTCCCCGACTCCCCTCCCCTCCCCCCTCTACCTGACTAGTGATCGAGGTTCACTCGCTGCCTTGACCATTTCACTGGGCTAAGCACAGGGTCACTATAACTTGATATACTGGCTCACTGACTGGTTCATCCAATGGTCACTGATTGACCAACTCATTGACTCATTGTCTTATTCTTTGACTTATATTATCTTATTCACTGGCTCAGTCCTTGACTCATTCATTGGTTCACTCGCACTGTTCACTCGCACTGTTCACTCGCACTGTTCACTCGCACTGTTCACTCGCACTGTTCACTCGCACTGTTCACTCGCACTGTTCACTCGCACTGTTCGTTTAATTGCACAGTTTCACTTTTTTCACCTGAACAAAAACACGGTTACCTTTCTAAGAAAATACACAATCGTATTACAGGTAATTCTGCTCCAGTCACGATATACGATACACCCCAGACAAACCCAAACAATGGACATTACGTAGGTATAAAACATGACACAGATGAATGTGTTTCACTAAAGATTTATAGCAACAATGTAGTAGAAATCAAACATTAGACCATATACAGTTGTGACACACATTTACTCATTTGTCAAAACTAACCAGTAAAAGGACACTCATGAAAAACATACTGACATGTAATCTATAGTTCCCTGTAAATCAGCATGGTATCATCCACAACACATTTGCTACAAAAATCATGACCGTGTAGGTAAAATAGTGACACGTTTAACTCCAAATTGAATTAATAAGTTTGGTGTATCCAACAAATAATTTATTATAGAATAAATAACTGTCAAGACATGCAATACTGGAATATCCTGAAATATACCATATGAATTATTAAAGTGGTAATTATTGCATGTTACACCTTCACCGGATCTGAGAAATAATAACAATAATAATAATAACAAAATAACGACATGCTACACTACAATCATTACATATCACGGCTATGAGTTCCTGTCATTTTATGGACTTGAAAGAAACAATTAAAACAATTGATGTTTCATGAGGTGTCACAATGTGTAAAATAGAAACTACACAGACATACCAAAATATATCAGATAGCATTACCTACAAATTTATAAAACAGATATTCCATCACTTGAGTAAATATATAGGCACAACTAGATTAATACACTCATGTGTTTAGAAAAAATAATCCAGGCATCATCTTTTCCGTGCAATGTGTAGTAGCACGTGGTGTACATGTACTATATTGTAAGCAATGTTTGCGTAATGTATACACCGGCGGTAACACCGTACACTCACAATACCAGTCTGTCTCACGGGATCAACACAGAGAAATCATACGAGACCCACAGAGTGAACCACTTTCACAAGCGTAGTGTGCACATAAGCCCAAGCAGCAGTGTTGTACATCAATGTTATGATTTTACAGAAATTTACACTTTACGATCTAATTTTCAATGCTCAATTTATATTTCTCGCCAAAAAATTAAACCGTGCATTTATGAATGCACAGATTAAAGACAATTCGGAAAAAAGGCTTGGTTTCACAAAATATAAAAAATAAATAAATATAAAATTATTGAAGGGTATAATTTTAATGCTTACAATCTATGGAAGCAAAACATTAGCAGAACTCTATCTTATAACTTAACACCCTTCGTTGTGGTCAGACCCATATTAAGAGGACTGCTCATTATCAACAGTTGTAATTGAGAGGGAGAGCAGTATGGCCACCAGGGGATCAGTATGGCCACCAGGGGAGCAGTATGGCCACCAGGGGATCAGTATGGCCACCAGGGGAGCAGTCTGGCCACCAGGGGATCAGTATGGCCACCAGGGGAGCAGTATGGCCACCAGGGGATCAGTATGGCCACCAGGGGAGCAGTATGGCCACCAGGGGATCAGTATGGCCACCAGGGGAGCAGTCTGGCCACCAGGGGATCAGTATGGCCATCAGGGGAGCAGTCTGGCCACCAGGGGAGCAGTATGGCCACCAGGGGATCAGTATGGCCACCAGGGGATCAGTATGGCCACCAGGGGATCAGTATAGCCACCAGGGGATCAGTATAGCCACCAGGGGAGCAGTATGGCCACCAGGGGATCAGTATAGCCACCAGGGGATCAGTATGGCCACCAGGGGAGCAGTCTGGCCACCAGGGGAGCAGTCTGGCCACCAGGGGATCAGTATAGCCACCAGGGGATCAGTATGGCCACCAGGGGATCAGTATAGCCACCAGGGGAGCAGTCTGGCCACCAGGGGATCAGTATAGCCACCAGGGGAGCAGTCTGGCCACCAGGGGAGCAGTCTGGCCACCAGGGGAGCAGTCTGGCCACCAGGGGATCAGTATAGCCACCAGGGGAGCAGTCTGGCCACCAGGGGAGCAGTCTGGCCACCAGGGGATCAGTATAGCCACCAGGGGAGCAGTCTGGCCACCAGGGGAGCAGTCTGGCCACCAGGGGAGCAGTAGGGCCACCAGGGGAGCAGTCTGGCCACCAGGGGATCAGTATAGCCACCAGGGGAGCAGTCTGGCCACCAGGGGATCAGTATAGCCACCAGGGGAGCAGTCTGGCCACCAGGGGAGCAGTAGGGCCACCAGGGGAGCAGTCTGGCCACCAGGGGATCAGTATAGCCACCAGGGGAGCAGTCTGGCCACCAGGGGAGCAGTCTGGCCACCAGGGGATCAGTATAGCCACCAGGGGAGCAGTCTGGCCACCAGGGGAGCAGTCTGGCCACCAGGGGAGCAGTATGGCCACCAGGGGAGCAGTCTGGCCACCAGGGGAGCAGTATGGCCACCAGGGGAGCAGTCTGGCCACCAGGGGAGCAGTCTGGCCACCAGGGGAGCAGTATGGCCACCAGGGGAGCAGTCTGGCCACCAGGGGAGCAGTATGGCCACCAGGGGAGCAGTCTGGCCACCAGGGGAGCAGTCTGGCCACCAGGGGAGCAGTCTGGCCACCAGGGGAGCAGTCTGGCCACCAGGGGAGCAGTATGGCCACCAGGGGAGCAGTCTGGCCACCAGGGGAGCAGTATGGCCACCAGGGGAGCAGTCTGGCCACCAGGGGAGCAGTCTGGCCACCAGGGGAGCAGTAGGGCCACCAGGGGAGCAGTCTGGCCACCAGGGGAGCAGTAGGGCCACCAGGGGAGCAGTATGGCCACCAGGGGAGCAGTAGGGCCACCAGGGGAGCAGTATGGCCACCAGGGGAGCAGTAGGGCCACCAGGGGAGCAGTCTGGCCACCAGGGGAGCAGTCTGGCCCCCAGGGAGGCTAACCCTCCCTAAACGGGTAAACCATCCAGAAATAAACTGCTATACAAATAATCGAATCAACAGACAGTTGCCAAACAACAGAAAAATATGAACACACAAAGCAACGTCAGAGACCGAACAGTGCAGACTAGATGAGGGTTACCAATGAGATGACGGTGACACATACAAAACTACATTTCCGTTCACCCTCTTTCAAACTCACTATTGTTTAAAGCATTTTACAAATTCACTCATCGCAGAAGACAGTAAATTAACGTACTTAATTATCTACCGATTCCAAACAAATAATAATGTGAGAATAATCTGTCTAAAATACAATTTACATAATATATATTAGAAGTGTCACTTACACATATATGCAATGTCATTGGACTAGCAATAAGCCAGTGGCTTTTCCGAGCAATTGCTTCCCGTTGGAAAGCAATCTTGAAATGTTACATAAAATTAATCTTGTTAGACTGTTTCCACATTGTGTTTGTTTTCAAAACAAAATCTGTGTTTTCTACATAGAATAGTACAGCATAAGAATGTGGTTGGGGCAGCTTTTTGTGAAAACCACAAAGGAAACTTATGATTTCATGGCGATTTCATCAGCATACAAAGTAAAAACATTTTACAGACATCTGCCTGGAACTAAAGATGTCGACCAATGCACAATATCTCCAAAATCACAGCAAATTATTTATATTTAACTAGCAATAGCCTCTTCGAATAAGGCCTGTTGTATATTTGCTATCATAAAAATACAGTTAAAAACAGCAGTTACACGGAAAGAAACTCTAGCTTCCCTGTGACACACAGTGCCGACTTCTGCCAATATGTGATGTTATATATTCCTGGGCTGTGGACTTTGTGGATTGGTGTGAGTTATTCCAGACGTGACAACTACCAGAGACTAGGTGCTAGAACCCGTGAAGCAGGACGCGATGAGTCCCGTACAGCAGATGCAGCAGCACATTGTCACACCGAATATGTATGTGGCCGTCGTTACCCAGAATGCAAACCAGTAGAGCGTCGGATGGCAATAGTCGGAACTGCTCGGGTCTTCGCTGTCGAAATCATTGTAGACGCGATAGATCCAAACATTGCCTGCAAAACAAAGTAATAATAAGCCTATGTAGTAGGTCAACTAATGTCTATATTTTCAGGGAATTGAGCTGTTCAATATACAAGTATGGGCAGCTTTGGGGCATACAGCCTATCCAGACCAGTCCACTATTATAAAATAGGGGTCTAGTAATGCTGCATTATGCAATACACACACCCTAACCCCCTACTTTATAATAGTACAGACAGCAAAACATAGCATGCTGTATTATGCAATACACATACCCAACCCTAACCCCTATATTATAATAGTGGACTGGTCTGGATAGGCTGTGCGCCCCAAGGTTGACACGATGCCAAGGGTGGACATGAGTCGGGTGAACTACAGGCCTGCTGAAGATTTAGGATGGGAATAAAAACAAGCATTGATTGTTTGTTTATGAAATGTAACTACAGTTTTCAGAATGTTAACGAGAATCAAGGTACCATATTCATTCTATTAAGTGTACATATTACTATATACCCCTATCAACAGTGTCTGACATGAACAAATATATCATCAGATCCATCACATGTTGTAATGACTTCCCCGTCAACCACTGAACCACTGACAACATCAGAACGTTCACCTGCATCTGCCTCCTCTGTACACTATTGACCACGTGATCACACATATCTGGATGACTAAATCATTTCTAGACAATTTATACTGCCATGTCACATGGCAGTTATCATGTGCCACCTAAGCTTGAATTTTACACAACATCAATGGTGTCACGTCACCTTACTATGGAAACAGCTAAAACAACACCAGCGCCACTAGATTGCGCCATAAATTATATCAAACGTTTCCAGTACTCGGTTAGCATTTATGGAATCAATCGTCAATGCTGGCTTTGGAAATCACTGTTATGGTACGAGTTACTAGTAAAATGGGGATGTATGCTTATTAGGGCACTATGTGCACTTAATAGATTGAATACGGTATATTATTACGAGTTGTCATAAACATAGTGTGCGCGCGCGCACGCGCATGCACGCACGCACTCATACACACACATTCATATATTTAGAAAAATGAAAATGTTTCTATCCAAAGTCAACAAGTACTGAAAAATGTATATTTGATATGTTTTTTGGGTGTCTGAATCATACCAAATACATATTCATTATGTTCCTTTTGTAACCCCAATCAGCACCATTACAATCACTAACCCCAGTGCGCATAAACCAACCTGCTATAAACCACGCCATCAGGAAACAGTTGAGAGTTGCATCAAATGGGTTTGTCTTGGCGACAGTTTCAGTTTCGTCCTCGTCTTCGAGACGGTTCTTGACACGCTGAGTGACATTTGAGAGGTTCTTCAAAATGCCGAAGACGCCAGCAACGATGAGGTAGATTGGAATGTAGTGTTCTCGTGGACATTGGCCGAGGTACATGCTCCCTGGAAACAACATGTGTTTGTGTGTAACGATAACAATAGGCCAAGAGCTCCCAAACTCCTTTGAATTATATAGTGAGTTTGTAAATATGAAAGAAATGTGTTTTGGTGAATCATTCTCAGTGCGAATTATCTTCACAATAGTCATCTAATTGGTATTTTGTCTCTGGTTATCCATATGAATTGACCAGAACCACAGCCAACTTGTAGTCATTAGTCGTTTTTAGTTAAGATGGAGTTATAATCTACTGCTACTCCATTCAGCCAGCCCAGTGATCTGAATGCAGTATATATCGATAAAGTGTATGATATATTTCATTATATAGTTGTTCAGAACACTCATTGTTATACATTTTTCACTTACAGGTTTTCTTCCAATAAATGACCTCAATCAACTCGCTGACAATTATTGTCATTGGTTTTTAGAGTTGTCCTTCTCTAGAATTAGTGAGCCCACTACAGGTTACACATTTACCAACTGTGTGGGATATTTTACTTCCCCTGGCATAGACACCTGTTAGATTTATTAATTTGACTGCAGTTTTACCTATACTAGTAGAGGGAACTGTTTAAAATGCCTTGGCCTGGACAGCTGGAAAGATGCATTTGATAAGATGCCCAGGTACGCGTACTTGCTTACATAAACGTTAAACGTACCTATGACGATCATTGAGATTGGTATCGCCAACACCAAGGCGACAATGATGGTACATCCAACTGGAATCAAAAGGTAATCATATATGTTAGATACTCAACAAAATGCACTGACATATCCCCTATCAATGGGACAAAGAAATGTCTTCAGTGTACTATGTGGTGTAAAGCTGAGGTCAGGAACGCATCGCTGTTTGTAAAAATCCCCAGGTATGTATAAATAAAGACCAGCAGTACGTATTTACAACCTGTGATGTATTTATTACATTAAAGCCACATTTATTGTGATATTTTCAATGGTCAAACTAGTTACATTCATTGCGCAGATGTTCATCAATTAAATGCTTTTGTTGACAAGACAATCCCTCATGCATAAATGTACACTATTATGGGCGATTATATACACGACAAAAAATAATTTGCTACCAGGGAATAAAAATACAAGCTGTCAACTTTGTAAGTTTATATCCATCCATCTCTGAAACCATTCATTCATATCTCATAATCCAACTTTAAACTAAAATAAAAATGTTGATTAAAATAAAATACGCATTTTAGACATGTATTGTCACCAAGTTGGTTTGTTGAAACATTCATTGCTAAATATTCCAATATTTTACTCAGCTATTTGGTAAAAACATAACATATAAATTTACCACGGAGCTCTACTGACTAAACATTTGATTTCTGCCTGTGATCACTGTAGCTGACTACATCAGTATCAGCTCCTCTCTACCTCAGCTAATCACTCCTCTTTCAATGTCACCCAGTGAAACCACCCACAAAAAGTGTGGTCAGCCTCTTGCCAAGAGGTCATTTTGGGTGATTTCAGCCACACGCTGCTGGTGTTATAGCAGGGTGTGAGTGGATTCACACCTGTTGTGTATGTCTTCAAATTGGGGCGGGTATTTGCACTGTTCCCACAGCTGACACAGTAGTAACTGGCAAAGTCAACTGCTATAATTGTATACTTTAACTCTTCTCAAACCCCAGCTTGAGGGAGTTGATCAGCCTGTGGAAGTAACAGATCAACCACCCCCCTGGTTTGTGAGGAAGCAAGTTGTTATGTTTGAGGATAAATGAATTTACTGTAGCTACTAGCTATCTAGGCTAAACACTTTTTTTTTATTATTCCTATTGAAAGATAAATAATTATGCTGGAACCTGCATGTTGCATGCCATTATAACTCACCTATAGACATAATCATAGCAATTGGGTAAGTGTTATAAATGACATATTTCATCAGGTCCTTTTCGACACTAAAGGCAAGTTATATTTCAACGAGATGTCCGAACTCTGACACACCTGCTGGCGTGCTGGGAAATGACCTTTGTGCTTTAGTCATGTACAAGCACACATGCACATACACTGGTGTACTTAGTCTAGCGGAGTTCATTCATATGTATGTATAAGGTAATAACACAGCGATTGCTGCAGCAACATTCACGGCCTACAGCTGTAATATCATAATCAGTGCTAACTTGTGTCATCAGATTTATCCCATGAGGTGATGAGGCGTATCACAAACAGAAATGTTCATGGCGGCAGGAGTGCGTGTTTGTTCATTGTATACATACCTAGATTACCCGCTATCACCGCTACGTTAGGCCAAGACAGCTTATACATTTGGTGGATTCACGCATTAGGATTATTCATGCACACGCATCCACCTGTGTCTTTAGCCAGGTATTCGTGCACACTTGCAGCAGAGAGAACTGGAGCAATGTGGATTGAACCAACTGGCCCACGATTCAAAACAAATTCTACCCACTCCCAACCGCACACCACAACAATTGGCAAACCCATAATCCTCTAGAAGGTTGCCCTAGAAAGTTGAACCAACTCTCACTTGGCTGTGTAATTTCACCGAGATGGCAAATATGCTGGTGACAAATATGCTTTGTCTATGACTACAATAATATATGTTTGAGTAGTTAATTAAATAAAATTTAATAAATAACTAATAAAATAATGTCGATGTAAAAGCATTGCACAAGTGCATACAGTCTCTAAGTGTGTGTCTTGTTTATACAAAATGTTACACCATCACTTGGTAGGATTTCTACAGCCACAAAGCCCCCCACACACCTGACAAAGCTGTTGGTATTGCCCCTTGTCCATCAACACTTCCCATTTCACAATAATGTATGTTCCTATTTACTGGCCATTGTTGAAAAGGTCTGTCATATGCATAGTATGTAGGTGTGTTTATTCACCTAACTATCTATAGACTGAACTGGCATGGCAACCACTAGTTAATATTTACAATACACTACCAGGGCTAGTTACACAGTGCTGTTTTATTAATGTGTTCTGACATCACTGATAATTTCACAGTCCAAAAAATCTATTTAATAATGTACATGCATGGCAATTCTAAATAGTTAAATATATTATTATTTAATAAGTCTGGGCATAGTGATTAAATAATAACAAATAGTAACGATATGCTGTAAAACATAATAAAAACATTATTTGAAGCATTTATTTACAGGTTAAGTTATTAATCTATGTCATAATGTTCTGAGCAGAACATATGACATAGCTTTTTGTATCTGTTTGCTCAAAAAATGCTATCACTAGTATATACTATGTAGGATAGGACTCATGATTCAAAATGGCTTCCAAAACCCCAGAATGAATAATCTCAAGTGACGTAGCGAAATTTTGAATCCTGCTAAGCATAACAATAAATTACACTATCCACCCTTTACCCTTAAATAGTCAAACTCCGCCCTATCAGACAGATCTATAGATCACTCTCACCTGTACTCAGGATGATCAATAGAAACTTCTTGAAGAATTCAATGATGCTGGACGATTCTTCTCGGGCAGATCGCACTTGTCCGAAGAGTGAATCATAGGAGGGAGGTGGACCTGTCAAGGGAAACACACACTGAACACTGAGTCACAGGAGGGAGGTGGACCTGTCAAGGGAAACACACACTGAACACTGAGTCATAGGAGGGAGGTGGACCTGTCGAGGGAAACACACACTGAACACTGAGTCATAGGAGGGAGGTGGACCTGTCAAGGGAAACACACACTGAACACTGAGTCATAGGAGGGAGGTGGACCTGTCGAGGGAAACACACACTGAACACTGAGTCATAGGAGGGAGGTGGACCTGTCGAGGGAAACACACACTGAACACTGAGTCATAGGAGGGAGGTGGACCTGTCGAGGGAAACATACACTGAACACTGAGTCATAGGAGGGAGGGGGTCTGTCAAGGGAAACATACACTGAACACTGAGTCATAGGAGGGAGGGGGTCTGTCAAGGGAAACATACACTGAACACTGAGTCATAGGAGGGAGGTGGGTCTGTCAAGGGAAACATACACTGAACACTGAGTCATAGGAGGGAGGTGGACCTGTCGAGGGAAACATACACTGAACACTGAGTCATAGGAGGGAGGTGGACCTGTCGAGGGAAACATACACTGAACACTGAGTCATAGGAGGGAGGGAGTCTGTCAAGGGAAACATACACTGAACACTGAGTCATAGGAGGGAGGGGGTCTGTCAAGGGAAACATACACTGAACACTGAGTCATAGGAGGGAGGGGGTCTGTCAAGGGAAACATACACTGAACACTGAGTCATAGGAGGGAGGGAGTCTGTCAAGGGAAACATACACTGAACACTGAGTCATAGGAGGGAGGGGGTCTGTCAAGGGAAACATACACTGAACACTGAGTCATAGGAGGGAGGGGGTCTGTCAAGGGAAACATACACTGAACACTGAGTCATAGGAGGGAGGGGGTCTGTCAAGGGAAACATACACTGAACACTGAGTCATAGGAGGGAGGGGGTCTGTCAAGGGAAACATACACTGAACACTGAGTCATAGGAGGGAGGTGGGTCTGTCGAGGGAAACATACACTGAACACTGAGTCATAGGAGGGAGGTGGGTCTGTCGAGGGAAACACACACTGAACACTGAGTCATAGGAGGGAGGTGGACCTGTCGAGGGAAACACACACTGAACACTGAGTCATAGGAGGGAGGTGGACCTGTCAAGGGAAACATACACTGAACACTGAGTCATAGGAGGGAGGTGGACCTGTCGAGGGAAACATACACTGAACACTGAGTCATAGGAGGGAGGTGGGTCTGTCGAGGGAAACACACACTGAACACTGAGTCATAGGAGGGAGGTGGACCTGTCGAGGGAAACACACACTGAACACTGAGTCATAGGAGGGAGGTGGACCTGTCGAGGGAATCATACACTGAACACTGAGTCATAGGAGGGAGGGGGTCTGTCAAGGGAAACATACACTGAACACTGAGTCATAGGAGGGAGGGGGTCTGTCAAGGGAAACATACACTGAACACTGAGTCATAGGAGGGAGGTGGGTCTGTCAAGGGAAACATACACTGAACACTGAGTCATAGGAGGGAGGTGGACCTGTCGAGGGAAACATACACTGAACACTGAGTCATAGGAGGGAGGGGGGTCTGTCAAGGGAAACATACACTGAACACTGAGTCATAGGAGGGAGGGAGTCTGTCAAGGGAAACATACACTGAACACTGAGTCATAGGAGGGAGGGGGGTCTGTCAAGGGAAACATACACTGAACACTGAGTCATAGGAGGGAGGTGGGTCTGTCAAGGGAAACATACACTGAACACTGAGTCATAGGAGGGAGGGGGGTCTGTCAAGGGAAACATACACTGAACACTGAGTCATAGGAGGGAGGTGGGTCTGTCAAGGGAAACATACACTGAACACTGAGTCATAGGAGGGAGGGGGTCTGTCAAGGGAAACATACACTGAACACTGAGTCATAGGAGGGAGGGGGGTCTGTCAAGGGAAACATACACTGAACACTGAGTCATAGGAGGGAGGTGGGTCTGTCAAGGGAAACATACACTGAACACTGAGTCATAGGAGGGAGGGGGTCTGTCAAGGGAAACATACACTGAACACTGAGTCATAGGAGGGAGGGGGTCTGTCAAGGGAAACATACACTGAACACTGAGTCATAGGAGGGAGGGGGTCTGTCAAGGGAAACATACACTGAACACTGAGTCATAGGAGGGAGGGGGTCTGTCAAGGGAAACATACACTGAACACTGAGTCATAGGAGGGAGGGGGTCTGTCAAGGGAAACATACACTGAACACTGAGTCATAGGAGGAAGGGGGTCTGTCAAGGGAAACATACACTGAACGCTGAGTCATAGGAGGGAGGTGGGTCTGTCAAGGGAAACATACACTGAACACTGAGTCATAGGAGGGAGGGAGTCTGTCAAGGGAAACATACACTGAACACTGAGTCATAGGAGGGAGGTGGACCTGTCGAGGGAAACATACACTGAACACTGAGTCATAGGAGGGAGGGGGTCTGTCAAGGGAAACATACACTGAACACTGAGTCATAGGAGGGAGGGGGTCTGTCAAGGGAAACATACACTGAACACTGAGTCATAGGAGGGAGGGGGTCTGTCAAGGGAAACATACACTGAACACTGAGTCATAGGAGGGAGGGGGTCTGTCAAGGGAAACATACACTGAACACTGAGTCATAGGAGGGAGGGGGTCTGTCAAGGGAAACATACACTGAACACTGAGTCATAGGAGGAAGGGGGTCTGTCAAGGGAAACATACACTGAACGCTGAGTCATAGGAGGGAGGTGGGTCTGTCAAGGGAAACATACACTGAACACTGAGTCATAGGAGGGAGGGAGTCTGTCAAGGGAAACATACACTGAACACTGAGTCATAGGAGGGAGGTGGACCTGTCGAGGGAAACATACACTGAACACTGAGTCATAGGAGGGAGGGGGTCTGTCAAGGGAAACATACACTGAACACTGAGTCATAGGAGGGAGGGGGTCTGTCAAGGGAAACATACACTGAACACTGAGTCATAGGAGGGAGGGGGTCTGTCAAGGGAAACAAACACTGAACACTGAGTCATAGGAGGGAGGTGGGTCTGTCGAGGGAAACAAACACTGAACACTGAGTCATAGGAGGGAGGTGGGTCTGTCGAGGGAAACAAACACTGAACACGTCAACCGAAACAAACTGATGCAATGAATTAGCAGCTATTGTGTTGTTGTTTATGTTTTCTGTGTACAGCTGGACTGGTAGTCAATGTTTTTTCTGTCGTCATGTTTCAAAGGCATTAACTGTCCTTGTTGAACTGAGTACAACTGCACAGGGAGGTGAGGTGATTAGGAGGCTGCTGAGTCTGCATCAGGAAGGAAGAAGGTGATTTCAATTTGACTGAGGACATTGTAGAGTGAGGAACTTAAAAACTTCGGGTATTTATTCATAATAAACTGAGCTATATTTGACATGGAATTTACTTACAAGAAACTTACAGAGACAAGGCACAAGTGTACAAGGCATTAGATCAACTAATGATAAGTGTTATGTGCTCCTGTACACAGGGTACCATAAAGCAGCCACCTAAGTCATACAAATGTTCAGGTCACTGTCACATTTTTTTTAATTATTACTGAAATTATGTGTGGATAGTTTAGTAGAAATCAAATGATTGATTTTACATTGACAACTGACTCTGAATGTAGTAAACATGTATATTCCAAATTTGTAATTTGCTAAAATCATTACACATGTATCAGATATAACACGGTTATTATATATTCAACATTATGCAGTATTTACACGCAATAACTGTAGAATTAGACAAAATAATCAGGTGCGACATGTGACCGTATTAGACTGTGTCTGCTACTCTACCACCTTTCAACCAATCACAATGGCCTGCAATTTTCAAAGATACAATTTTGTGTAATTATAAGAATAAGTTACAGTGCAGCTAGAGGTCACACGTACCATTAGCGGCGGTGTCTGTGTTGCTGTATGAGGGCGGTACCGCATCACTGCTACCGTACGACGGTTGGTATTCGGGTGGGGGTAGGTTTTCTGGCGGGGGTGCCGAGGCCGCCCCACTCTCAAGATCCTGCAACAAAACACACTACAGTCAGCACAGTTGTGTCTAGAGACACGTCCACCCTTCCTTTGGACAGGTAAACTTGTTTAGGACAGGTAGGAATTTCACTGGACCGCTGGTGGACGTGTAAAAATTAAGGAGCAAGAAAGGTTTTCACAAAAATTATATCCTATGAAATTGGGTGTCACACCTGTGTTTGTAGTTTATGTAGGTCATATTGTGGGGAGCGGTCAATCGAGGGGACGGTGGTTCGATCCCACCTACTGCCGTTTTGAAACTTAGGCAATTTCATTCACCCCACTTTTGCCTGTGTCTTTCGGAAGAGACACTAAAAGCCAGTGGTCCCTTCTATCTGGTGTCTAAAACTGTCTATGCCAGGGGAAGTAAAAGATCCCACACAGGGGGTAAATGTGTAACCTGTAGTGGACTCACTAATAATAAATTCTACAGAAGAACTCCGGGCGTCCTGCGTTAGCCCAAGTTTGGGCTGTTTGGAGGAAACCACCTAAGGATATAAATCACAATACACATCTCAACTGGTTTGTGTGTATGCGAGCTAACTTGCACGTGTATACCACAACATTTGTGACTGTTAAAAATTATATCTTGCATAAAGGCCACCAGATAAAGTTATAATAAATTGTGCTAACTGTTCATACTTTAATATATCTACAGAAATTGTAATTGTAGATGAATTTTTTATTATTTAACAAATAAGGAAAAATTAAGTCACATACTCTGTCATGAACCGTTATAATTTTATATTTTTATTAAATGCACAGTAAAGCACCAGTGTAGTACTTCCATCCTGCATGGACCTTGTTACTGTACTGAAACATTATCTAGGGCCATGCAGAAGTGTAACAATTGTGAATATTTTTATTACAATTTTAAATCATTTTAACCTGTACCACATTCATGCTGTACATTTAATCATCAACGTCATCCACATTGTATATAGTGCAACAATGCTCCAGAGAGGCACAGTGGGATTCTGCACTAATCTTACTTACGGAAGAAGAGCCCTTGACCCATGCTTGTTTAGACGTCATACTCATAGTGTAGTTGTGTACACACGTATGGGATATTTAAATTTACGGCCTTAAATTTAAATTAAAACACTCACTGATTTAAAATGACTGGTTAAAATCGTACAATATTTAACTTCATTTACGTCTAGTCACATCGTGTAACTAGCGCTGGTGTTGCAGTCAAATCGTAGTCGCAGAGATTGACGCTGTCATTTTCAGTCAGTGTTATATACAGTGTTACACCCAGCGACTGTGGCGTCGCCGGCGACCATCATCATCACATCAGTAAACATCACCACAACAACACGCCCAACACGGCCACAAGCTGTATATTGATAAAATCATCCGAAGACGAAGTCAATATTATTAATAATAATTAACTTTAGCCAACACCACGAGAAAACATGCCAATAACGTTACACAGACAGACGTCTAAACCACACAAGGGGATCCGAATATGTATAAAAACAAGACCTACTTGCTGCTTCGACATGTTTCTTGTCAACATCACATGACCGTGACGCGGTGGAGTTTGTAACTACTCTCGCTTTTCCAGACTCCGTGATGTGGCGCCACCGTCTGTCGCCGCCGCTGATGAAAGTCGGCCACACCGTCAGATGGGTCGGCTGCGGAACTACGCCGAGAAGACAGTAGTTGAGGGGGCTTAAAAGTGCTGCCACCTCACGGAGTCTGGGTAACCGAGGCTACGTCAGATGGTAAACTTACCCGGACGAAGCGAGAGTGATTTTCAGACGGAATGCTATAATACCGCAGTTGAATGACGACAGCTAAGAGCTTTGAAACATCGTGTTAAACAAATACTGACAAGAAAACCTAAAAAGAAAACAATAAGTGCTTGTTCATTTGATCAATTTGGTTTAGTTGAAGTGTTGAAAACGTGTCTTTCTAGTTAGAAACCTCTCCCTCCTCATTGTTGGGAACAGTTCAATCTGCCTGCAAAGATTCGTCCCGTTGCTACACCTTTCGAAGGCGTTCCTGATACTGACATTCGGTTCATGTAAGAGTGATGTACCGTTTGATGACGGCTGGAACTTAACTTTCTGTTTCAAAAGAATGGACAATGCCGTGCATATGAATGGTCACGTATATTTGAGTTAACATGTATACTCAGGTAATACATTTATCAATTTATTACGTCAGGATACGTAAGTGCTACTTACTGAGTCAGGCATATATTAACGACAACTAGTCTGTCGATTTCGGGCCTTTATACTTGATTAATTATTACGCTGTCTGTTGATTTCTGGTTTCATAGTTGATGAATGAGGTACCACAATAACTAATCCGAGAGAGGACGCTCTGACGCAACTAGGGTCTGTGTGCCGTCTTTTACGTATTCTTGACGTGTGTAAAATGCGGAACGGTTTGCGAAAAGATTTGCGGAACGCTTGCTTAAATCATCCTACAATCTAGCTGTTGAACTCGCATGACTCCGAAGCCTCATACATAGCCAAATATGGATACAGTCTGATATGACCATCAATGTGAAGGCATAATATGTTCATTAGTATACATTTACAGCCGATTGAACGTCGACTGGTGGCCCGACGACAGGGGTGCATAACAAGTTTTAAGTGCAGTAACTAATTTGAAGTTAAAAACATTGTTAGTTTGCCTACGTTTATCAGTAGAGGTTATGTTAGTGTGAGTCCAAGCGTACAATGAACAGTTCCGAGTAACAATTTAGACCTCATCCAGATCAATGCGTTGATACCCTAAATTACATTTTTATTACCAGTCACAGTTTAGGGTTCTACTTAGTAGGCCGCATATGTTACCAGTCAATCTATCGGGTTAACCGGTACGATGACCCTATTGATTTTGTGGTGACCACGTGACTGCCTCTAAACGAACCGAATGAATTCGTATGGATGAAGTAAGTTCCCACTACTCGATAGTTGAAACACATGTTCAAATATAGCGTCGTCCTTTTGAACATAGGTTCAAAACCCTCGAGTGTTGTCAACATCAATTCAAAACACCTAATGCTGAATTTCAAAGCTGATGATAATGTGTGGATCGTTTTGATTATATCATACACCATGTTATGATGTTTCACCGATATATATTCTAAAATGTCATCCGCTCAAATGTGTCAGACATTGATAAAAGCATGAGCGTGATGTTCACAATTAATAAGAAACTATCGATTACATTTTATATATGAAAAGATCGGGTACGACTAGTGACTTTGCTTAGTGCCAGGCATACATTTAGATGAACAGTTGGAAAACCTGTTTTGTGACACATCAGCATTCACGTGGACCGGCACGTGTATATTGTCACACAAACAAATATATACGTATACACATTATAAACACACACAAACATGAGCACAGGCACCCACATGCTAATATACACAGTTACACACATACATTCATGCGCACGCAAGTACACATACAACACACACACGCACGCACGCACATTGATACACGGACATACACCGTTGAACGCACACACGCACTCACGCACACACGCACGTACACCCTTGCATACTCACATAGGAATTTGTAACCCGTTTTGAATTATTATAATGTATTGAAAGTAATTCTGTCGGCATAATTACTTTAGAGGATTTGCATAAGTTAAGATATATAAACAAATAATCGAATGCAAACCAACTATGCTTAAATGTGGTTCGTTCTTTGGGTTGACTGAAAACATTATAAACTATTATAGGTAACAAATCAACGTATACGTTATAATATAAATAAGACTAAGTCGTGGTCATGTGAATACAGCAGACTTAAATTACTACAGTACTAAAATGCTCTAGTCGGGTCAGCATGACCAAACTCTGTAAGATATAGTTGTCATAAAAAAAGCTACTAAATCATCAAGACGACTCTGCCATGAAGGCGTCATGAAGGCGTCCTTGCACCATAAAAAACATGTACAGTGCATCAGTCTACGATCAGGTATGCAGTCACTGTATACGATTACAGATAATACTTATTTATTTACAGTAGTTCTAATCTGATCATTTGTTTGCGACTTTTAGGTGTATAGTTCTTTTGCACGTGTTTTACCCAGTCTACGTGTCGTTTAAATAGTCGGTTTTCCCTGAATTAATTAAAAGCGGTGCACTTGGACAATGGCGTCACCTTTGGGGCCAGCGTCTGGGTCATAAGTCAGTACGTAAGTGACGTTAACAGCTATTTGGATCCGTCACGCGTGGCCGAATGCGCGACCTTTGACCCACGACTGCCGGTGTGACAACAACAACTGGCGGTGCGGTGCGTGCGTACAGGCCGCGGCGGTTGCTTTGTTTGCGTGCGGTGTCGCGACTGACACAGTTAGGACGCAGCGGCCAACAGTGAAGCAGCACTTTGTGTGCAAAGTTCGCCCCGTGAGTTGCCGTCGCCTGGACCGGCCCAGCCGCCGACAAACGACGCTCAGAAGCCCGCTCTGGGCCGCCGGTCTACGGCCGGGATATGTTGACGAGTTCCGAGGCGAAATGGCGGTGTCTCTGGCACTTGCTCGTGTGGTCAATCAGCATGACCCTCGTGTCACACTTTCTACGGCTCACGGAGCATGTCGCCTTCTACTTGTTCGCGGCGATAAGCGTGCTGGTGCTGCCCGTCCTCACGGCCACTTACTGCAACACGGCCGGACGACGGGGCGCCAATTTGCTCAGGTAGGTCGTGTGGCGACACCCTGCCCAGGGCACTGTGAGTGGGTAACGTGGGGGGAGGGTAATCGGATGGTGTAGTTAAATTAGACTCGTGCCTGGGGTTATGTAATGTCACATATACGTTGGAACCGGGGGGGGGGGGGTCCCTCTTATATTTCCGAAGGGTATTTAGGGAAGGGGTACATATATGTAGGGCGCTGAGGGGGGGGGGGATTCCACACCTACTTTGTTTATTTCAATTTGTTTAAATATACTATGCATGGTCCAAGAACATTTTCGCATTCCAATTTTTCTGTTGGAATGTACTTGTAAAGGAACGTAGCCATTATTAAGATTATTATGGTGGTTATACAAATCCAACAAATACAAAGATTAGTTAAATTGTCCCAACTTGGGTAATTTTTCATCTACGGCCTTTTAGAACCGTTTTTTCACCTTATATCGATGTGTATGTGTTCGCAATGTGTTTCTACATCACTTCCGGTACAAAGAAGTCAGATTTAAACATTTTAATTTGTGTTCTAGAACAATTTAAACACGCCGAGTCGAAGAATTTAATCGCCTCCGCAAATTGTGGTGCTGCTGAAAGGCGCCTACAGCTCGCGCCATACTTGCAGCGGTGACATCGCGTTGTTTAATTCGACTCGGCGTGTTCTAAAACACAAATTAAAAAGATTAAATCTGACTTCTTTGTACCGGAAGTGATGTAGTAACACATTGCGAACACATACACATCGATATAAGGTGAAGAAACGGTTTTAAAAGGCCATAATTATTTAGGCCAGTTAAGTATAAGATTACCATTTCATCCGTGGTAATTCTTTTTAAACTAATGAAACAGTACTACCTTTATTTAATTGATATGATTTGCTTTTAAGTTATAATCAATCACTTTTCATCATAAATGAATTATTCTGCTCAAATTCAAAGTGGCATTGAGTAACTCGAAAACACATAAGAATTGTTCACTCAGAACAATAAGCAACATACGTCATATTTGAGGGTAAACCCATCGCTATACGGGGTGGATTTCGCCAAGCACACGTTGTTGTCTATTTCATGCTAGCGTGCACTACAAGGAGGGATATTTTAATATACATATATGGACGATGTCTTGAGCACATGAATAATTGTCTACTTTCGACAGGATAACTTCAGCTAGATTATTTGTTACTAAAGACAGTAGGGGTGAAAGTTGGTTATGTTTCTCCCTAGGGGCAGGTGAGCTCTGGAGTCTAAAAAGGGTGGAATTACACCCTACCCGTAGGTCATACATACATGCGCAGGAAAACACTCTCGCGCGCGCATTTCCAAATGATAAATTCCAGTTTCACCTTAACAATCCTACGCGATCCACTCTCATATTGTGGACTTCAAATTTACGTGTGAACATTTTTTTGTTTCGTTTGACACTTTTATTACCGAAATTAGCCTGCTATTACTGCATTATAATATCAGTGAGCTAAACATAGATGTCAGAAACCAACTATCAGTCTAGACAAATGTGCTCTAGTTCACTTCGTTTCAGTGACAGCATCGACAGTGTCTGTGTTGTAATATTTGACAACTTGGGTAACATATATAATTGCAGTACTAAATTTAAAGGATTCAATGTTAACAGTTCAATTACATGAGTTATGCCAACAAAGCCAATTTTGTGAGAAGAATTTATTTAATTATTGTTTTTTTTTATAAAGCAAATTGGTGTCCGTCGCTGATGTCTATACTTGATTCTCGTAATAGGCGCACGCACGCACGCACGCACGCACGCACGCACGTACGCACGCACGCACACACACACACACACACACACACACACACACACACACACATACACATTTAACTGTTTAATCATTTAACTGTTTATACGTTTAAGTTCGTGGTTTTGCAATGTTGACCTTAATAGAATAGTATTTACTGTATTACCGAAGTGACCGTAAATCGAGGTTTGATTGTATATGTTTCTCTAAATATAATTGCACCGGGATTTGCCCAGTTACCCTTTAGTATCAGATAACGACCAGTTTGACCTGGTTTAGAAGCAGCTATTAACCCGTTTTATAAAAAGTTATTTACCGTCATGGTGCCTTTGTTGTCTGGGGGCATTTACCCGCACGTTTTATGGTCTGTCGTGGTTTTGTAGTTACATAAAAATTCAAATATTTCATATGCACAATTTCATATGGTTCAGGCTAACACAACCCTACAAATCATCTACTTACATTGCACTGCTTAGGTATATATTACATTTGATAAATTATAAAAAAAAGTACAATCATAGCACTGTTGAGCTAAAAAGAAAAGCCACTCAATTTTTCAGTGATTCTGATAATCGTCTGAATTCGGGTTTCATAAACTCACTTCTGGAAGATGTCCTTACTTGTTAATCATTAGTAAGACATACCGTCCTGGAAAAATCCGTGGTCATTGGCAACCATTCCTTAAACAAGTGTTAAATTAATATTTTTACGCAATTCTTCGATTAAATTGATGTCCGTGGCTCTCTTTCCCCGCCAAAAAATGTGGACAAAAATCCTCAAAAGCGACGCTACCGTTGAAAACTTAGAGGAATTCGTTGGATACGACTAATAATTATACTTCAACACAACTGTTAAATGGAACGGTTATATTTTGAGTAAACACAAAATGAGTAAACACGCGAATTAATAGTGGATTAATTTGGAGGATACCGCTAGCGCCGACGGTCGACGTTAGTCGGGTTGGTGTGTGCGGCTGGTGTGTGCGGGCAGCAGTCGGCGTTAGTCGGCGGAACTAATTGGCGTCTACCACGGACCACTGCTAACTGCAGTCGGCGTTAGTTGGTTGGTTGGTGTGTGCGTAGCATCTTTCAGTGTCTGTCTGTCTGTCTGTCTGTCTGTCAGTCAGTCAGTCCGTCCGTCCGTCCGTCCGTCCGTCCGTCCGTCCGTCCGTCCGTCCGTCCGTCCGTCCGTCCGTTTCTCTCTCTCTCTCTTTCTCTCTCTCTCTCTCTCTCTCTCTCTCTCTCTCTCTCTTTCTCGCTCTCCCTGCATGTCTCTAATCTCTATCATGGCCTGTCTCCCTCCCGCCGCCTCTCCACCCTCACTTTGTTCATGTTGGCTGCGCCTTACATTTACATTACACGAACACACGTAATTGTTGATTGTTATACATCGGGGGCTGTGAGCTAACACAATAGGCCAATGTAGGTTATGCTATTTATGCTAAAATTAATCACGTGTCACCCTAGGGCACTAGGTCAAACACATGTTATCTGGTAGAACATGTTTTCCTGTTATTGAGAAGGACGTGGCTAATGGCAGTCGTTACTGGTGACATTCTATGGCGGTCGTGTAGTTGATTGGCTTCTTCGTTGCTGGCTGGTTTTTGCATCAGGCTAGAAATCTAAAACATGAAGGGTGACACATATACAGGACGCATTCGTGTGTCAGGAAGTACGACATCTGATGTGTCGTGTGGAAGCACACACGTTGTATACACGGGGCAGCTTCGAAATAACCGATAATTACTTGAGAGAATGTTACTGTTACAACCATACATTAATTTAACGTCACATAGAATATAGTTTGTCAATTTAAAAAGCGAAAATGTAAGTGTAACTAATTTAGCCATGTATTTGCTATCAGTAAGAACACGTCGGCGTTGATTGTGTAGAACTGCTATAAAGCAAAGTGTGTGTTTCAGCAATAAAAGCTGACGTTTCCGTATCTCGCTTAACCAAATCGAAAGATATTTTATACGGAGGACATTCTTACACCTCTAAAGTAGCACAGTCACCCCGTGTAGACCTGTATGCAGCCCATCAATAAATATTTTATTATAATTATAGTTGAAATGTCATAGTCAAACGTTGTGGCCAACGCCTATGAGTGTGCCATTTACAAATGCCAGTCTATCCTTCCCAAACAATAAATGAGTGTAATATTATACACGTATATTATCATTATGACACCGGAAGTGACGCGCTCGCTGTATGATATCAGCGCTGTTGACATTTCGTTGGCTGCCTCAGGCGTCAACAATGTGTCGCGTCATATTTGACAAAGTTCGCTGGGTAAACAACGTCGACCCCCGTGAAGAGGGTGACAGCGTCCAGCCCTACCGGAGGGTGTTTGCGCCAGATTTAACCCGAGCGGGCCGTGCAGGAAGCGGGTGGTACTGACCTTATCGGCGCATGTGATATATCGCCGACGCGTTTATGTTGTTGATCTCCAAAATTGTTGATCTCTCAAATTTTCCTAAAGTCCGGGATGTAACCTTTCCCTGTGTTGTTTTTCGATACTTTTCAAGGTTGTTATTCTGTAGAAACCATCCCGTCGTTCACACACCCGCACTCACGCACACCATATATGCACACACGCACGCACGCCCACATCCACGCGCGCGCACACGCGCGCACGCACGCACGCACACACACACACACACACACACACACACACACACACACACACCAAATCACATTAATTAATCACATAGTTTCTACGGCGTTTTTTGTTTTACGGTGACAACTATCAGACTTTGTCCCCGCAGCATGAAGAGTATCATTGTCCACATTCCCGTCTCCGGCTGTCACACGTGGCGGGTGTGAGGGTTTAGCTGTTGCCGGAGCTGAAGTTAATTTAAACTTGATCTCCGTTTGAGTCAACACGCCGAGTACAGTCAACACACGCCGCTGTCAATGGGACACGCTCAAGGGGCCCGGCTATTTTCATTGCGGGTCAAGGATCTGTAAATATAGAAATGCAAAACTCAACATCATTTATCGGCACTTGGAACTCGGACCCCCCACGCATCTCTGGCTTGCATCGTACGGTCTAGTAGGGTGTGTGTGTGTTCTTGGGATAGTAATCTTTAACCCTTCACATCTGTTGTCTGGCTCGGTAGTTAATTTGTAATTGTTTTCCAAAGTGATGTGTTGTAGAAAAAAGGGAATATAATATGCCTAAATACACCGAAGGCAGCATATTAGAAACTTAGTTTTTACACGTACATTTTATATACTCTTATCAGTCTTATGACATTACATAATGTCGATAGAACATTGTTGCAGATACATGATATATTGGTGACACTGCAAACGTGATTAATCGGGAAACATATGCGCGCACATACACATTTGATTTTCGGACAACAAGGATGAGATGGAATTCGCAATGGACGTGTCAAGTGGTTGTGTGGGAACGTAGTGTCATTTAGACATAAATCCGTAATGTTTTTAGGTATACTCTATTTTATTGAGACTATTATCAGCACAGTGGTGAACACGAATGAACGATGGGTGAATTAATTTATCTTTACCGTTATGCAGGCATATGTGAGCATTCTGCTTGTTGCTTGGGTCTTACGACTTGGGTGAAATTCTGCGAAAGGAGATGTTAAAAATATCTACTCCCAAACATCCTGGTTCGACACTTGACCCAGTGAGTGGCTTATTTTGAAATGGATGCCGAGAGGTTTCCCGGGACTCTGTGATGCTAACCAACTACGCGTGTTGATCAACAAAGTGGTACGGTTGACGACTGTTGGAATGGATGCGATACTGCCTCTTATCCATGTCCTTAGAAAGCCTGTGACTTGAGTGCAGTAGCCAGAGGGGTGGCGAAGGAACATTGCCCCAAATCCAGGAAATTTAGGAAGGAGGGGAATTGAGGACCAATAGCTGGCGGCCTGATTCATAGAGTCATCAAGTACAGAGGGAATAAGGATGCCTGTGTAAGACTTGCCTTCCCAGTCCTACCCTCTCGCAAAGAAATGTGTCATCATTCAAATAGAATTAAGTTACCCAAAGTGGAGGAATCCTCCACTCCTGTCGTAGGCGCTAAGCATCCAGCCGGCGCAGCCCAAGAGTTGACAGGGCAACGAAACTGTCATCATCATCAATGTGCGCGTTGATTATTTATAAAGATTCAAGATAATAGTTGCCCGGTTACTAGACTAAGATCAAATTGCCTAATATTGTTGTTGTTCTTTTTTTTGGCGTCCCTGTCGTCATTGATGAGGTTGCCAACGATTTCCGTTTCCGTCACCATTTTACTTCCTCATATCTTTCCTCACTTTTCTCTCACTATACGTTTTCCACCAACAGTCTCTAGACGATACGTTGTGGATAACGATGCAGTTGTCAACTGTACTGTTTGTGTTTTCACTTGGTACGATCTTGATATGTTTGCATGTGATAAGGACACAAGGTGGTTGAACCTAACTTTGGGTACCAATATTATCGTGCAAATTTACATTGAAACATTAAGTAAATAATCCGATATTTGTTTTCCTGTTCGAATACATACTTAACCTGGTGCATATGTTAGAAGTGTTCCATCGTCGACATTGCAAAAACCTATGTTTACTTGTGCCACTGTTAAAAACAACGGCAGAACTAAGTCCAATTCAAATAGCCAGTGAGTCACCATTGCGGTTGTCACCCTATAGACTAAAGCGTTCTATTTATACAGGTCGTCGCGACATAAGACTGGACGAAATAATTATGACACATTTATATGAATGAGTGAACGTTTTGTTCAACAATATCAACAACAACAACATATATACATGCCAAGTGCGGGGTGGCGCTACCGCTGAGAGGACAGGTCTGACATCACTGACTTACATAATGCCATGCCTTTCTCAAACTAAAAACACACAATACGAATTTAAGCTAAATTACAAAATAATACACACAAATCGCGCACAAACTTGTTCACGCGATGTATGTGTTATAAAAGTGACACTCACAATTCATTTTAAACCGTGACACCCTTACAAATATGAAGCTACGAATAATGACTATGTTTTGTTTAATTTTGATTAACTTATTAACTGTGTTATTTCAGTTGCTGAACCTTTCCACATGTGTACACCTCTGACGATCAATGCCAGTATTCTAATGGTGGCACCTGTTTGTTTAGATATAAAACAGTTTGCATTGTCTGGTACCATGTTTGTGTGTGTGTGTGTGTGTGTGTGTGTGTGTGTGTGTGTGTGTGTGTGTGTGTGTGTATATATATATATATATATATATATATATATATATATATATATACATATATATATATGTATATATATATATATATATATATATATATATATATACATATATATATATATATATATATATATATATATATATATATATATATATATATATATATATATATGCAGTTGGTTCAATGAACATTTGAACACGACCTTTTAAAGGGTGGTTCTTTGCTTCAAGAAGTATAATCATAGTCTTGTATATATCTAAGTCTTGACATTTTAGTAAACTTGAGCGGTGGAAATGCGAACCTTCTAACCAGTTTCCACATTGCACCGACACGCCAACATGTATTATTAGCCGTATATATTAACTTAAAGCACAGAGTTAGATCATGAATCATTCCCCTATAGACTAGTGGGGTGTTCTATTTATATATATGACTTAAATACGTGATCTAATCTGATTTCAACGGCAAGGCATGGCTGCAATTCACTTCACGTCACAACGCCCGCAAGCATTCGCTAGACTCGCGGGTTATTCGTTGATGTAATCGGTGTGTTTCTGTCAAAGTTGGCCAACTTTGTTATCGTTTTTAAGCCGTCAAAGAAGTGTACATTGTATCTTGTCGCGTCAACGTGGCGACTCGCTGTCAGCTGGTCGCGTGTCAACATGATACGTCATTGTAGAATGACACTTGGCCTTCTACCAGGAGGGGTGACATTACGTCATTGACATACGACTAGCAGCAGAGTTTGTGACACACTCATGACAGTAATGCGGGCTAGGTGGTTTATGTGGGTGATTTAATAGTTGTGACGGTAAATGTCATATGGCCCATAGAACACGGGCACATCCAATAACACACATACATGCACGCACGCACCGCCGCACTCACGCACGCATCCACATGCGTATGCACACGAACACACACGCACACACGCACACACCCTCTCTCACTCACTCACTCATTTACTCACTCATTTACTCACTCACTCACTCACTCATAAATACAATAATATAATATAGATTATTCAACATTTCGCAATTAATATGTGTTTTTGAGGTGTATTGCAAAATTTGTCGTAAATGTGTCCTTATAGTCCGTTATAAAATTATATTTTAGCGTGTTCTGCAGTGCTGGAGGTATCATCAAAAGTTTATAGATAATACACTTCAATAAATGATGCATGTTTCTGCCAGAAATTATTGTGTTCCACAAAAAATAGATTTGTACGTTTTCGTACCTTCGTGATGTACACGTATTACATAACTCGTTACCTTTATATGTGACGCCCAGGTAAAACAGACGTGTACTCCATTGATAAGATGTCACTAGATAGAATACTCGGAGTAACTTGAACTATGACCCTATTACTTGAAGGTGACATTCGTTTGAGACAGATAAACTTTAAAAGGCGCCCCTGGCGGGTAGTTACGTTATCGCCAACTCTTTTATTTCATAATAATATAGACATACCTTTCCTCAATCGAAGTACATCACTCGTTGGTAGGCTGTTTAGCTCCTGGCCTGTTGACAATACATGGACACTCTACGTCCTAAATAAACACCATATGAGGTATGTTCTAAAACGGTTCATTGTTCGTTTGTCGCCATTACAGCCACAACAAGGACCGTAGTAATTTCACAATGGCGGCTTTTAACGAATGATTATGTGTGTTTAACTGTCTAAAAATAAACGGTGCTCATCGGTGTTACGTAATGTTGACAACATGCTTCATTTTACGCAATTGTATCTCCAGGAAAAGGTTGTTTCGCCAACAAGGGCGTTCACACTACAACATCAGACGTTGTCGTGGTTTCAAACATAACGTGGCGTAGACAGAGTAGACTTACATCATATGTTGCTCGTACCATATATATATATATATATATATATATATATATATATATATATATATATATATATATATATATATATATATATATATATATATATATATATATATATATATATATATATATATATATATATATATATATATATATATATATATATATATATATATATATATATATATATATATATATATATATATATATATATATATATATATATATATATATATATATATATATATATATATATATATATATATATATATATATATATATATATATATATATATATATATATATATATATATATATATATATATATGTTGTTCGATGTTAATTGCACCATATATGCTGATTGTATCACATATGTTTCTTGTATGTTCATTGTACCACACATATATGTTGTTTGTACACCACATATTGGTCGTATCACATAATGTTTATCGCACCACACATATGCTGATTGCCAACATACGTTGACCGTAAAAAACTGTATTGATCTCACAACGTATTACTTAGATCGTATGACCATTTTGATCGTACAATATTACGTTGATCACCAAACTAGATGTTGATTGTACAACACATATTACATTGATTGTACAACATACATTGACTGTACAGCGTACATGTGTATAATATGTTGACAACCATCCACTTGAAACTGACATATCGTAATTATTATACACACAACATATCTGCTGTAGTCTATAAATATGGCGGTATCCGCACTGGTGCTGCTTTTTGTTGTTGCGTTTTTTGCACAGTTACAGAGGGTGTCACGTGACAGTTATTTTCCAGTTAATGTTGGTGACGGTGTCATTCTTGTTAGTGTATTGTCAGTTATTATTGTTGCGTGTGGCTCCGTTAGTGCGACGGGTTCTGTTCTGATTTAGATCGCGATAACGTTACAAAATGTAAACAGAAACATACCTTTACAAACACACCCGCGCAGTCGCGAACACACTCGCGTGGAGAGATTCGTGTGAATCTTGCACGATACCCGTGATGTGCTCAGTAAGGACGGTTGAGCCCACAGATACCAGCGCCGCAAATTGTTTAGTGCTTTTTAGTATTGTGTTTGTAGCCGGAATAATCTGGCATTTTCCCTGTCAGTATAATAGCGTGTGCACGATTGGGCGTACATACGTACGTCTTTCAGTGGCGTAGTGTGAGTGGAGGGGCGCGCGCGCCTCTGTGTGTGTGTGTGTGTGTGTGTGTGTGTGTGTGTGTGTGGTGTGTGTGTGTGGTGTGTGTGAGAGTGTGTGGTGTGTGTGTGTGTGTATATATATATATATATATATATATGTGTGTGTGTGTGTGTGTGTGTGTGTGTGTGTGTGTGTGTGTGTGTGTGTGTGTGTGTGTGTGTGTGTGTGTGTGTGTGTGTGTGTGTGGTGTGAGAGTGTGTGGTGTGTGTGTGTATATATATATATATGTGTGTGTGTGTGTGTGTGTGTGTGTGTGTTTGTGCGAGCGTGCGTGCGTGCGAGCGTGCGCGTGTGTACATAGTTTGTTTGGATGCCTTCGCAGCATCACAAACATATTAGACGCTCAATGCCGTTTAATTCAGTTCCAATTTCAATTAATTTCAATTCCGGCTCCAATATCGGAATTGAAGAGGACATGAATTGATCAATTTCAATATTTTTTTTTGAATTGACCTCCATCCCTGATGCTCACCCAAAATATTCAACTGCACACCCCTTGACCAAATATTCAGGCTAATCTGATCTCCAGGTCTCCATCTAAAATACCCGGAGACTCAAAGTCCAAGCAGCAAAGCTTCAGTGCCACTTGTGTTTATACATCAACTTTGCACATCAACTTTGCATCCAGAATTTTACTGGTATGTCGACGATATTAACACAATGCTTTCACTTTTGGTTTCGTTCCAGGGCCGGCTACGTGTTCTGTGACCCGGTGCTGGCGTGCCTGGGCGTCACTCCCGGCCTCCTGCTCAAGGAGCTGCCCCACGTCGTCGACGAGCACGACTGCCTCGTCAACCACACGGGCTGGAACGCCACCTACCGATGTCTACTGGTACGACACGTCAGCAGCGCCACCTGTCGGATAGTTTTGTTATGTTTCAGCAAGGGTTGCAATAGTCTCGCTTAACCGACTGTCGGTCGGCTGCGGAACTACGCCGAGAAGACAGTCTGGTGACATTTGCCGGCTTTTGTTTGGTATCCGCGTGATCTATAAAATGCTGCCACCTCACGGACACTGCCGTAATATTTTTTTTATAAACAACTGCAAATTTGTATTTCTATTTATTTTGGGTTAATATAAGTTTAATTTTTAATAGTTTTTATAATACAGCATTATTTGATCAAAAGGTTTCCTTATTTAATTTGTATGCTATCCGTGTCGGGCTAGACAATGCTGCCACCTCACGGATACTGGTTAATCCTGCCGTAATTCTTATTTTATAAACAACGGTAAATTTGAATTTTTACTTACTGTTGTGTTAATATAAGTTCAATGGTGAATACTTTTCAAATGATATTATTATCTTGTAAAACTATATCGTTATTTAAATTTTTATTTCATAGTTGGCCTGAGAGCCAATCAGCGTCTCTACCCTATTCTGGGGTAAGGCTGCCCGGATGTAGAAACTTAAGCATATATACTGTCCCAGGCGTAGTTGAGGGGGCTTAAAAGTGCTGCCACCTCACGGAGTCTGGGTAACCGAGGCTAGGGTTGCAATGGTTGAATTTCTACTGCGCTCGCATGTAAAATATATAAAGTGTTTAATTAAGGAATATGTAATTACTCTGCTAACTATTTGCCACTATTGTAATATCGTTATTTTAATTTATAAAGTGTATAGGATGAACAAATTGTGCTTATTTGTATCGTCGGGCCAAATATTTACGTACGTATGCGCAGACACACGCTTACCCGCGCACACTCACTCGCACGTGATCGTCATGCGCACGCATGTACATATACTCGCACGCACTCACGCACGCACGCACATCTGCATGACAATGGTGACTATCCTACAGTAATGAGCGACACCTGGCAGACAGTACCTAACCTCACTGGGTGCCATAATTTATGTATGTATGTTTCAGAACATAAGTGGACATCGACACTTGATTATTCCGTGGGAAACAGTAACGCCCAACATGTCCGAAAGTGTCCGCGGGCTACTACTTATGGAGAAGGTACGCAACGCAGATGGTTCAGCAGTGTTTATGGCAATGTGTTAATAATATTGCATAGATACAGACAATTGCCGCTGTTGTTGATGTTTCAACACGACAGTTTGATGGATCATGTTCTATATGTGTGTCCAGACACGGGGGTGGGAAGGTGTTTCAGGTGGTTCAAAAATTACAACTTGACATCACATATTTGCGGGTTTGGTTGGAATCAAAACGAAACACGATACCTTTTCTAACAATGTGAACAAGTGAAATATCCCTTTGATGTTTATGTGTGTGTGTGTGTGTGTGTGTGTGTGTGTGTGTGTGTGTGTGTGCGTGCGTGCGTGCGTGCGTGCGTGCGTGCGTGTGTGTATGCCTGCACGTGTACTTACGTTCGCAGTCACCACGCAGCCGTGTCTACACACGCGCCGTGCCCACCGCCACTCTCCCGGTGACCCGCCGCTCGTGCTTTCAGAAGGTCGACTTCCTGCTCATCCAGGCCGCCATCATCACGCCCATCCTGCTCGCGCTGCTCATGGGTCGGCGCACGCGCAAGATGAACTTCAACACGTACGTCTTCACGTTCGTCTACTGGCTGCTGACGGCCATCGAGGCCGTCGACCTGCTGGAGAACGTCCTGCTGGGCGAGGCTTACCGACACATGATCTACACGACGGAGACGATGGTGTCCATCATCATGATCCTCACGAACACTTACGCCGTCGTGACGCTGTGCAGCTACGTGGCGCCGAGCCAGAAGGCGGCCGTGTCGAAGGAGCACCTCGACCAGAAGTTCGACCTGCTCTACAAGGGCTTCGTCGGCTCATCGGGGCTCATCTTCGCCGAGATCCCGTTCCTCGTCGCGCGGTTCCAGGTGTGGGCGTCGGCGCACTCGCGGCTACTGCCCGGGGCCTTCTACGCGTGGTTCATCAAGGACGTCATCTTCATCGGGCTCATCGTCGTCACCGTCATGATCCAGACATTCGGGCAGAAGCTCATGCGGATCCCGTGTCAGCCGCGACGAGCCAGTGACGGCAGTGACATTGTCTTCCAACCGGAAAAGCGTGATGCGTACATCCAGCGACGACGGTCGCAGCACACGCCGTGCTTCACGGTGACCGCCGATGTCCTCCGGGCCGCCGATGGAAGCGGTGGTGCCGCATCAATGACGGGAACCCCGACGAAATCAAAACTACAGAAGCACGTGTCGTTCAAGCTGGACGATGACACAAGAACGACGCCGACGGCGGAGGCGTTCCTGCCCGACGCGAAGGAAGAGCCGGCGTGTACAGCTCCCGAGGAGGAGCAGACGTGTAGAGCTCCCGTGCAGGACACCCAAGAGAACGTTGCTGACTCGGAGGTGTAAATATGGTATTTTAAGATTTTAATGTATTTTCGTCAGCTCGAAACAATCAGTGCTAACTGCATGGTAGCAGTGCTGTTTCGGGCAATGACACAGGATAATTTATTCAAGACGGGTGCAGTTCAAGATGGGCCGGTGCAAGTTATATTCTGCTTGAGATTCTAACGCGTTATTTTTGCGACGCAGCTTCGTGCATGAAGTGAACGCAATTAATTTGATTGGCTATGCAAACTCAACACTATGGCCTTCCTTAGGTCAAGTTTGTGTTATTGATTTGTTTTTAATATGTTTGACCAAAACGAAACTTGGCTACACGCGTCGTCCCGTGTTGAGATGACGTCAAAACCAATGGTCCATTTTTGTGCAATGAAATTTACAGTAATGATGGACCAGACCTATTAATTTCCATAAATAGACTCTGGCGTTTCAGCTCACTTTTATTACGACTTGTCTTGATGTGAGCAATTGTTTTGTTTGTTTTATTGAAATGGTGATCATGCATGACCGGTGACTTGATTGTGTGACATGACTTCTGTTATAGAGGTATATATAATGATGTACTATAATAAATCTGATGTCTATACAAAGAAATTACGTAGCACTGGCAATTGGTTTGTATAACCGCGGCATTTGTTCTTTCTACGTGTATTGTAAGCATATAGTAACAATTCGTAATTGACCCAACCTATATGTATATAAAGTGTAAACCATGTGATAACAGAGACACTGGCACTAGCCATTAGGTATAGGTAAAGATAAAACATAGTTTTTTACACACGGTAGCTATTGTCAGGAATGCTCAAACCGCTTCTGACGTCATCACTCGCAGAACTGTCCAAAATGGACATCATCTCGACCTTTTTTGTAAACATCCAGCCATACAGCACTGGTGTGTGTGTGTGTGTGTGTGTGTGTGTGTGTGTGTGTGTGTGTGTATGTGTGTGTGTGTGTGTGTGTGTGTGTGTGTGTGTGTGTGTGTGTGTGTGTGTGTGTGTGTGTGTGTGCGTGTGTGTGTGTGTGTGTGTGCGTGCGTGTGTTGTACGCCTACGTGTATCCATTAATGTCTATAGACAGATAATCATATATGAAGTAAAGCAACGTGGAGTAAGCAAAATTGTTTAAGATTCAAAACGACAGCAAAAGGATTAGAAGCAGGTTTCCTTCGGTTGAGAATAGGACGTTTTAATGATTGTACTACCGCGCCCCAGCCACACCATATATTCATGTACAGACAGGCTACGAGTAATCTATTGTTATTGTTATAAATAGAATAATAGGTACAAAGTGCTATATTCTTAGCTTTGTTCGGTTAATTTTCAATGGTAGTGATAACGTTAGCAGTAGGTAGAACTGGCATATTTAATTGTCGATGTAGGTGTTTGTACATAATTTATTACTTTCATTTTTTTAGATGCCTGATAATAGGCACGCTGCTTAAGTTAACAGTTAATAGCAATCATAATTTATTGTAACTGGACTATTATGCCCACGGTTGATCTCAATAAACGTCTCTCTGTCGTTCTGTCACTTTGTCTCTCTGCTTCCCTGTGTGTCTGTCTGTTTGTATGTCTCTGTGCATCTGTCTCTCTGTCTGTATGTTTTTCTACGTGTCTCTGTCTGTCTGTCTGTCTCTCTCTCTGTTTGTCTATCTGTCTGCCTGTCTGTCTCTCTCACACACAGACACGCGCACACACACATACATACACACACACGTATATATATATATATATATATATATATATATATATATATATATATATATATATATATATATATATAAATATATGTATATATATATAAATATATATACATGCATACACACAAACATATAAACACTTACGTATAATTTTTGTATATAGATACACATGTATGTATGTATGTATGTATGAATGTACGTATGTATGTATGTATGTATGAACTACGTATGTATGAATGTATGTATGTATGTATGTATGTATATTTATGAATGACAACAAACTAGTAATTTCTGCCGTATGTCGAATCCACGTACCGCTTCCATATAATGGAATACGATTCGTTCGTAGGCTTATGATGCTCTCTGTCATCTGGTCAAGGGGATAGTCTTGGATATGTACAGGACATCTGGCTGGACGACGTGTTGGTAGACCTTGAATTTCCTCATTGTCATATCTAATCTGTCTATTGCATAGTCTTTTTGGGGGAAGACGGTGTTTGGGTCCGAGCCAGTAGCTCTGTGTCAGGACTGCAGTGGCCGTCTATGTGGCTGGCGAGGTACTTGAAAGTAGCGATGCCATGAAGTGGTGCACTACTTAGTTAGTCTCGTGTAACCGGCTCTCGCTCGGCGGCATAACTTCGCCGGAAAGCCTGGCCGGCTTTTGAATGTTATGTTAGTGCTGCCACCTCCCGGAGCTTGAGTAATCGAGGGTAATCCTGCTGTAATTCATGCATAAACAACTAAAGCAAACTTTTATTTCTGTTTATTTTGTGTGCATACTAGTTTAATATTGAATACTTATAGATATTATTATCTCATCAAAAGTATCCTGTTTTAATTTTTTTTTTTAATTCGGACCGAGAACCAATTAGCGTCGCTAATCTATTCAGGGGGTAAGGCCGTCCTGGTGGTAACATCGGCAGAGCATAAATCTACCAGTCGGAGTTGAGGGGCCAAAACGTGCTGCCACCTCACGGAGTCTGGGTAATATAGGCTACTACGTTCAATGGAGTTTGTCGGGGGGCAAACTTCACATTGCAAATAGCAGTGGCCAGTCAAAAAGACGCTTAAACGTCAATGTATGTATTCAGAACATACAACGAAGCAAGTACACGACACAACCAAGTAGTAGAAGCCTAAGACGTGTAATTAAATTCCATCGCTTTATGTGGTATGGTTCGCCGCAATAAGGAATACGTTTAAGCCGTTGTCTTTCAAACAACACTGTGTCAGTCTTTCGGGGGGAAGCAGCGCCCGATACAGCAGTCGTAGCAGGCGCCGGTGGCGGCGAATATCGTGAAGGTGCCCGTGGCTGCCCAGAACGAGAACCAGTACAGCGTCGGGTGGCAGTACCGGTCGCTGCTCGGGTCTTTGACGTCATAGTCGTCGTAAATGCCGTAGACCCAAAGACACCCTGAAAACAACGATGGACGCACGCGGTGTATGTCGTATGTCGTGTGCGTTCTTACTGTCGCCTCTTGTGTGTTGATCAGCATCAGCAGTTTCTTTTCAGAAGTATATATATATATATATATATATATATATATATATATATATATATATATATATATATATATATATATATATATATATATTATTTCAAGCAACTATGACGAAGTGCATATTTAATAATAAATAATAATTAAATTATGTATTAGATTGCCCGACCGACATGCTTCTCGTTTGGTTAAGGAGCTAACATCAAACGTGCTCAATGAACACTACCTCGCAGTGGCACACACAAAACTACCTCGCAGTGGAACACACACAACTACCTCGCAGTGGAACACACAAAACTACCTCGCAGTGGAACACACAAAACTACCTCGCAGTGGAACACACAAAACTACCTCGCAGTGGAACACACAAAACTACCTCGCAGTGGAACACACAAAACTACCTCGCAGTGGAACACACAAAACTACCTCGCAGTGGAACACACAAAACTACCTCGCAGTGGAACACACAAAACTACCTCGCAGTGGAACACACAAAACTACCTCGCACTGGAACACACAAAACTACCTCGCAGTGGAACACACAAAACTACCTCGCAGTGGAACACACAAAACTACCTCGCACTGGAACACACAAAACTACCTCGCACTGGAACACACAAAACTACCTCGCAGTGGAACACACAAAACTACCTCGCAGTGGCACACACAAAACTACCTCGCAGTGGCACACACAAAATTACCTCGCACTGGAACACACAAAACTACCTCGTACTGGAACACACAAAACTACCTCGCACTGGAACACACAAAACTACCTCGCACTGGAACACACAAAACTACCTCGCACTGGAACACACAAAACTACCTCGCACTGGAACACACAAAACTACCTCGCACTGGAACACACAAAACTACCTCGCACTGGAACACACAAAACTACCTCGCACTGGAACACACAAAACTACCTCGCACTGGAACACACAAAACTACCTCGCACTGGAACACACAAAACTACCTCGCACTGGAACACACAAAACTACCTCGCAGTGGAACACACAAAACTACCTCGCAGTGGCACACACAAAATTACCTCGCAGTGGCACACACAAAATTACCTCGCACTGGAACACACAAAACTACCTCGCAGTGGAACACACAAAACTACCTCGCAGTGGCACACACAAAATTACCTCGCACTGGAACACACAAAACTACCTCGCACTGGAACACACAAAACTACCTCGCACTGGAACACACAAAACTACCTCGCACTGGAACACACAAAACTACCTCGCACTGGAACACACAAAACTACCTCGCAATGGAACACACAAAACTACCTCGCACTGGAACACACAAAACTACCTCGCACTGGAACACACAAAACTACCTCGCACTGGAACACACAAAACTACCTCGCACTGGAACACACAAAACTACCTCGCACTGGAACACACAAAACTACCTCGCACTGGAACACACAAAACTACCTCGCACTGGAACACACAAAACTACCTCGCACTGGAACACACAAAACTACCTCGCACTGGAACACACAAAACTACCTCGCACTGGAACACACAAAACTACCTCGCACTGGAACACACAAAACTACCTCGCACTGGAACACACAAAACTACCTCGCAGTGGAACACACAAAACTACCTCGCAGTGGCACACACAAAACTACCTCGCAGTGGCACACACAAAATTACCTCGCACTGGAACACACAAAACTACCTCGCAGTGGAACACACAAAACTACCTCGCAGTGGCACACACAAAATTACCTCGCACTGGAACACACAAAACTACCTCGCACTGGAACACACAAAACTACCTCGCACTGGAACACACAAAACTACCTCGCACTGGAACACACAAAACTACCTCGCACTGGAACACACAAAACTACCTCGCACTGGAACACACAAAACTACCTCGCACTGGAACACACAAAACTACCTCGCACTGGAACACACAAAACTACCTCGCACTGGAACACACAAAACTACCTCGCACTGGAACACACAAAACTACCTCGCACTGGAACACACAAAACTACCTCGCACTGGAACACACAAAACTACCTCGCACTGGAACACACAAAACTACCTCGCACTGGAACACACAAAACTACCTCGCACTGGAACACACAAAACTACCTCGCAGTGGAACACACAAAACTACCTCGCAGTGGCACACACAAAACTACCTCGCAGTGGCACACACAAAATTACCTCGCACTGGAACACACAAAACTACCTCGCAGTGGAACACACAAAACTACCCCGCAGTGGCACACACAAAACTACCTCGCAGTGGCACACACAAAACTACCTCGCAGTGGCACACACAAAACTACCTCTCATTGGCACACACAAAACTACCTCGCAGTGGCACACACAAAACTACCTCTCATTGGCACACTCAAAACTACCTCGCAGTGGCACACACAAAACTACCTCGCAGTGGCACACACAAAACTACCTCGCAGTGGCACACACAAAACTACCTCTCATTGGCACACACAAAACTACCTCGCAGTGACACACACAAAACTACCTCGCAGTGGCACACACAAAACTACCTCGCAGTGGCACACACAAAACTACCTCTCATTGGCACACTCAAAACTACCTCGCAGTGGCACACACAAAACTACCTCGCAGTGGCACACACAAAACTACCACGCAGTGGCACAAAGAACACTACCTCGCAGTGGCACACACAAAACTACCTCGCAGTGGCACACACAAAACTACCTCGCAGTGGCACACACAAAACTACCTCGCAGTGGCACAAACAACACTACCTAGCAGTGGCACAAACACCACTACCTAGCAGTGGCACACACCTGCTACGGCCCACGGCACGAGGAAGCAGAACAGGATCCCATCAAATGGAGTCATCGCGTCACCGTCGTCCGTGGACTTAGTTCCCCGTCTCACCCGCATCCGCAGCGTGGCGAAGAACTTGAGGACACCGGCGAGACCGCCCACGATGAGGTAGACGGCGATGTAAGGTTGACGGGGACACTTGTCGTGGTAGACGCTGCCTGCAAATGACGTTTTATTTTACAGTATAACACACCGACGACAATCATACACCTTGTCACAACACACTGACGACAATCATACACCTTGTCACAACACACTGACGACAATCATACACCTTGTCACAACAAACTGACGACAATCATACACCTTGTCACAACACACCGACGACAATCATACACCTTGTCACAACACACCGACGACAATCATACACCTTGTCATAACACACCGACGACAATCATACGCCTTGTCACAACACACCGACGACAATCATACACCTTGTCACAACACACCGACGACAAGCATACACCTTGTCACAACACACCGACGACAATCATACACCTTGTCACAACACACCGACGACAATCATACACCTTGTGACAACAAACCGACGACAATCATACACTTTGTCACAACACACCGACTACAATCATACACTTTGTCACAACACACCGACGACAATCATACACCTTGTCACAACACACCGACGACAATCATACACTTTGTCACAACACACCGACTACAATCATACACTTTGTCACAACACACCGACGACAATCATACACCTTGTCACAACACACCGACGACAATCATACACCTTGTCACAACACACCGACGACAATCGTACACCTTGTTACAACACACCGACGACAATCGTACACCTTGTTACAACACACCGACGACAATCATACACCTTGTCACAACACACCGACGACAATCATACACCTTGTCATAACACACTGACGACAATCATTCACTTTGTCACAACACACCGACGACAATCATACACTTTGTCACAACACACTGACGACAATCATACACCTTGTCATAACACACCGACGACAATCATACACTTTGTCACAACATACTGACGACAATCATACACCTTGTCATAACACACTGACGACAATCATTCACTTTGTCACATCACACCGACGACAATCATACACTTTGTCACAACACACTGACGACAATCATACACCTTGTCATAACACACCGACGACAATCATACACTTTGTCACAACACACTGACGACAATCATACACTTTGTCACAACACACTGACGACAATCATACACCTTGTCATAACACACCGACGACAATCATACACTTTGTCACAACACACTGACGACAATCATACATTTTGTCACAACACAACAACGACAATCATACACTTTGTCACAACACACCGACGACAATCATACACTTTGTCACAACACACTGACGACAATCATACACCTTGTCATAACACACCGACGACAATCATACACTTTGTCACAACACACTGACGACAATCATACACTTTGTCACAACACACCAACGACAATCATACACTTTGTCACAACATACTGACGACAATCGTACACCTTGTCATAACACACCGACGACAATCATACACTTTGTCACAACACACCGTCGACAATCATACACCTTGTCACAACACACTGACGACAATCATACACTTTGTCACAACACACCGACGACAATCATACACCTTGTCACAACACACCGACGACAATCATACACCTTGTCACAACACACCGACGACAATCATACACTTTGTCACAACACACTGACGACAATCATACACCTTGTCATAACACACTGACGACAATCATTCACCTTGTCACAACACACTGACGACAAACATACACCTTGTCATAACACACTGACGATAATCATTCACCTTGTCATAACACACTGACGACAATCATACACCTTGTCATAACACACTGACGACAATCATACACTTTGTCATAACACACTGACGACAATCATTCACCTTTTCATAACACACTGACGACAATCATACACCTTGTCATAACACACTGGCGACAATCATACACATTGTCATAGCACACTGACGACAATCATACCCCTTGTCATAACACACTGACGACAATCATACACCTTGTCATAACCCACTGACGACAATCATACGCTTTGTCATAACACACTGACGACAATCATTCACCTTGTCATAACACACTGACGACAATCATACACCTTGTCATAACACACTGACGACAATCATACACCTTGTCATAACACACTGACGACAATCATACACCTTGTCATAACACACTGACAACAATCATACACCTTGTCATAACACACTGACGGCAATCATTCACCTTGTCATAACACACTGACGACAATCATTCACCTTGTCATAACACACCGACTGCAATCATACACTTTGTCATAACACACTGACGACAATCATTCACCTTGTCATAACACACTGACGACAATCATTCACCTTGTCATAACACACTGACGACAATCATACACCTTGTCATAACGCACTGACGAAAATCATACATTTATATATAATACACCGAAGACAGTCATATACCTTGTCATAATACATTGACGACAATCATACACTTAGATATAACACAGTGACGACAATAATACACTTTGTCATAACACACTGCAGACATGCCACATGATACGGATTACCCGTATCCGATACGGATTTTGGCGGTTTTTTAAGTGATACGGCCGTACTCCGTTTTGATACGGATTTGAACTAAATTTATGGAGAAATGAGTTTTACCCACATTATGCCTTGCATGCATCAAAACACTATACTGCATAATGGAATAATAGTTTACTGTTAGTGACTAAGTAACTCGCTTAGCTATAGAATCGAACAAACTAAGCCACCAATTAGTTTATTTTAGCACGTAATAGACGGCGTGCTGGTAAATGTTAGTTCTGAAAACCGCTGCTGTTGACACGACGGGTGGGAACGGGGGCGTGGCAGACGCGTGACGAATATAAAAAGCAGTACAGGAAAATGGAGCTCGACGCCGAGTTTAATGAAATCGCCTTCATTTCTTATTTCAAAATGTTCAAGCTTCCCAGTGAAACTTCGATATACGCGCGAACTGGTGAAATAAATTGTCATTATTTGATGACACTGTCTGTTTTGCGGTTCTCAGTTTAAACGTGCTGAAGTGATGTAAAACTTCGATAATTTTCCAGTTATCCCAATAATCGAAAATACCGTGGAAAAACCGTTTTGAAAAGGCCTTAAATGGCTTAATAACTTAGGGCAGTTAACTGGAAGATCTGATTAATGATACGGATTTATACGGATTCTTACACAATTTTAGTTCAAAAATACGGATTGCATGCATCCCAAAAATGTGGCAAGTCTGTCACTGACGACAATCATACACTTAGATATAACACACCGACGACAAGCATACACCTTGTCATAACACATTGACGACAATCATACACTTTGTCATAACACACTGACGACAATCATACACTTAGATATAACACATTGACGACAATCATACACTTAGATATAACACATTGACGACAATCATACACTTTGACAGATCACACTGACGACAATCATACACTTAGATATAACACATTGACGACAATCATACACTTAGATATATCACACTGACGACAATCATACACTTAGATATAACACATTGACGACAATCATACACTTAGATATAACACATTGACGACAATCATACACTTAGATATAACACATTGACGACAATCATACACTTAGATATAACACATTGACGACAATCATACACTTAGATAGAACACATTGACTACAATCATACACTTAGATATAACACATTGACGACAATCATACACTTAGATATAACACACTGACGACAATCATACACTTAGATATAACACACTGACGACAATCATACACTTAGATATAACACATTGACGACAATCACACACTTTGACAGATCACACTCATGACAACTACACAGTTTGACATAACTTACCGATGGCAATCATTGTGACAAGAAAAGTAAACACGAGTCCTGAGACGACGGTACATCCAACTGGAAAGAAGGCCCCAAAACACTGTAACTATAGGGCCTACATGGACAATAAACAAACATTAAAGCATAGCTTCTGTTGCGCAATAGGTGTAAACTGAGTGTATATTCAGGCAGTAACCATTCACAAGCCTTTGAAGAATTTAGGCTACGGCAAAGGTAAAGTCGTAACTGTTCATTGTAATAATCTGCAATACTACAGCATCCATGTGTTTGGTTGTTAAAAGAAATAATGAATGCTCCCGAGGTATCCGGGAAGTGAAGCGTGAAATAATAACGTGTTTGTTAAAAATAAGTTCGCGTCTGTCTAAGTGCGTGTTTAGACACTAACCTAACTGCACAATAAACAAGCGGATGATTTGCGTTATTCAATTCCGTTAGACATTAAAGTTAAAAAAGGCAACGGTTTGGTGTTATGCACCTAAAAGTGTTTACTCAAACTAACCATTTGAACCTACAATCAATTTTTTTCACATTAGAACAATGCGACATCATCGAACAAAACGTGATTTACATACACATGTTATGACTAATAGGTAATTTTAGTTAATTATATAAACACATGCATGTTGTATTATTTATTTTTAAATATTACCTGTGGGTAGTATTCTTCTTACCGCATTTTGTTTATAATAGCGGTATGTTGTGAAGTGCCATAAACAATTATGAATTTGGCGCTAAATGAAATAAATATTATGATTATAATATAATAAAATGTATCACTTCCTGAAGATCTTAGTGATGATAATAATTATTATGATATTAATAATACTTAATTAAACTCTTTCACGCGTGCGAATACTGTAAGTAAAGTTTCCGGCGAGATCTGCGCGTTTGTTAAAAAAATTCTGCAAGTGAATTTTATTTGTACATAGTATATGCGTAATGTATGCAAGATATGTAAGAACAAATTTGGCGGCTGTTGGTGGTCGTGTCCATGGTTAGGTCAGAAAGTAAAATATAGTAAGAACCTACTCACAGTTCATGCCGACCAAGTCGACTCCACTACGTAGGGCCTAATTATGTTTCTAAAATGGCGTAGTCCATAGACTTTCGACGGCTAGGTGTTCCACATTTTTTCTGGTAAACCGCTGACATTAAAAATATGAATGTTGTTGGAAGTTACTTTTTATTAACTCCATTAGGCCCATATCACCAAAGCGTAGAGCTTTGTCTTCCATTAATAACGCTGGGTTTCTTCTTCTTTGCTTTATTGTCAAAATCGTTGAAAATCGTATTGCACAATTAACTATTATTATAATTACAACATTAATATGAAAGGTTATACAAATGTTTGAATTGACAACAACACTGAGTGTTTTCGCCATCATTTTTCAAACACGTTTCCGTATTTGTGTTCTAATGTGTGCGTGCCAGTTAAATCCACTCGAAGTAGTAGATCCCTCTACACAATGCTATATAGCTTGCGTTTCAAACACAGTTACCTGTACAGCCAATCATGAGCAACCAACGCTTGCTATCGATGTTCCTGGTTTTTTCAAACTGTTGCAGACGGGAAAGATAGGGAGCAGGTTGCGACTCTGCAAAATAAACGTCAAACTGATATTGTAAAATTATAATACGACATAACCAAGTAGACTCTGTTAATGAAAACCACTGGTCATGCAAGGTTGCTTCCGTGGTAATAAAAGTACGCCAAACTATGTAATGACGTTTACGAGTATAATTTCGCTGATCAGATAACACGCGGTGGTTATGTTTGACACGACAAATCAGTCACGCCAGAACGATAAACTGTGTGTACAACGGGTTCAGAGCCAAGTCTGACTAAATATTATGACTGTGCGAAATGGTATTATTAAAATGTCCTGAAAACAAGCGCGCGCACTATTTGAGTGAAATAAACACTATTTGAGCAACAGTTACTTAACGTTACTTGACAAGAATGTACACAATACTTACACTCATTAAAAACACAATACTACGACAACTCTATAACAAGTGCATGGTGCATCGTTTTCATGGTTAGCTGATACTAAATTTGACATTCTAATAAATGGTAGAAAATAAACATACCCATGCTGACAGCTATCGACACCCTTTGGTCTTGCGGCACGATAACCGAAGCAGCGTAGCTCTCGTTTGTTCCCTGTAGAACAAACACTGGAATACGTTAATCCGATAACATTTTGTTTAGCAACTAAATACAAATGGACCGCGAAGGACTTTGGTCCAACCCAAGCCCTTGCCATAAACCACCAGAGACGAAGAGAGCTGTCGCTAATAGGCATCAGTGGCGCCTTCGACCTTCGGGATGAAGAAAAAGAAGAATGAGAAGACGAGGAGGAAGAAGAAGATGTACAATAAACAGAAGAAGTCAGTATTTAGGGAAAACGGGTATAAATGTTCAAATATCCTCTGTTTAGGGTTGTGAACATGAAAGAAGACCCCACTACACTACGCCACGCCACGCCACGCCACGCCACGCCACGCCACGCCACGCCACGCCACGCCACGCCACGCCACGCCACGCCACGCCACGCCACGCCACGCCACGCCACGCCACGCCACGCCACGCCACGCCACGCCACGCCACGCCACGCCACGCCACGCCACGCCACGCCACGCCACGCCACGCCACGCCACGCCACGCCACGCCACGCCACGCCACGCCACGCCACGCCACGCCACGCCACGCCACGCCACGCCACGCCACGCCACGCCACGCCACGCCACGCCACGCCACGCCACGCCACGCCACGCCACGCCACGCCACGCCACGCCACGCCACGCCACGCCACGCCACGCCACGCCACGCCACGCCACGCCACGCCACGCCACGCCACGCCACGCCACGCCACGCCACGCCACGCCACGCCACGCCACGCCACGCCACGCCACGCCACGCCACGCCACGCCACGCCACGCCACGCCACGCCACGCCACGCCACGCCACGCCACGCCACGCCACGCCACGCCACGCCACGCCACGCCACGCCACGCCACGCCACGCCACGCCACGCCACGCCACGCCACGCCACGCCACGCCACGCCACGCCACGCCACGCCACGCCACGCCACGCCACGCCACGCCACGCCACGCCACGCCACGCCACGCCACGCCACGCCACGCCACGCCACGCCACGCCACGCCACGCCACGCCACGCCACGCCACGCCACGCCACGCCACGCCACGCCACGCCACGCCACGCCACGCCACGCCACGCCACGCCACGCCACGCCACGACACGACACGACACGACACGACACGACACGACACGACACGACACGACACGACACGACACGACACGACACGACACGACACGACACGACACGACACGACACGACACGACACGACACGACACGACACGACACGACACGACACGACACGACACGACACGACACGACACGACACGACACGACACGACACGACACGACACGACACGACACGACACGACACGACACGACACGACACGACACGACACGACACGACACGACACGACACGACACGACACGACACGACACGACACGACACGACACGACACGACACGACACGACACGACACGACACGACACGACACGACACGACACGACACGACACGACACGACACGACACGACACGACACGACACGACACGACACGACACGACACGACACGACACGACACGACACGACACGACACGACACGACACGACACGACACGACACGACACGACACGACACGACACGACACGACACGACACGACACGACACGACACGACACGACACGACACGACACGACACGACACGACACGACACGACACGACACGACACGACACGACACGACACGACACGACACGACACGACACGACACGACACGACACGACACGACACGACACGACACGACACGACACGACACGACACGACACGACACGACACGACGCCACACGCCACACGCCACACGCCACACGCCACACGCCACACGCCACACGCCACACGCCACACGCCACACGCCACACGCCACACGCCGCACGCCGCACGCCGCACGCCGCACGCCGCACG
>OZ024860.1:2751827-2754327 GCA_964017155.1 Oasisia sp. SBJ-2009
ATCATAATAGCATTGTTTAATAATAATTTTTTTGTCTGAAAAAGATATGATGCTGTGATATAATGTAATAATTCCTCCTCTCTGTCCATCTCTCTTTCCCTCCCTCTCCCTCCCTCGTTCTCCCTCTCTCGTTCTCCCTGCCTCGCTCTCCCTGCCTCGCTCTCCCTCCCTCGCTCTCCCTCTCTCCCTCGCTCTCCATATCTCGCTCTCTCCCCTCGCTCTCCCTCCCTCGCTCTCCGTCCCTCGCTCTCTCCCTCGCTCTCTCCCTCGCTCTCTCCCTCGCTCTCGCTCTCTTGCTCTCCATCCCATTGCTCTCGATTCCATTTGAAGACAACTTTGAAATATTAGATGGGCTATATATTGAATTCTTAATTTTGTCTAGTTGTTTCCTCAAATCGGCGTTCTTATATCATGTAACCTGTTTCAAAGCAGCGGTCCTTAACCTCTTGTGGCTGCGACCCAAATTCTTGTCTGGAAATTAATAAGCGACCCGCACATTTTTAGAGAGTAAATTTATATAGATAAAAAAATTCTGATAAAGTAAGCAGACAACATAAAACATAAATATAAATCATAACTTGTGTTAAGTTTGCTGAACACAATACAGTCGAGGGACTAACTTCGCAATCCACGTCTTCAATAAATATAAACTAATATATAAAATATGTTGTTCAGCGTGCACTTACTATGGACACACGGGACACTAAACACAAGTTCGCACTGTAACGATAGGGACTCTTGCCGACCCAATGAAAAATTGCTTGACGACCCAAATTTGTGTCGCGATCCATGGGTTATGAAACGCTATTCTATAGTGTTGGCATTGTGTATGTGCTTTGACATTTACATAATAACAATAATTTTTATTATGAGATGTTTTTGTTGCCAACGCGGATGGTCGATGTCATTATTATCTACGAACGTCAAGTACCAACATTTGGATTTACTAGTATAGTACGTCGGGTGATGTCATCAAGTCTGCTAAACGAGGCCATGTTCAGGTCGCTGATATTTGGTTGTTGCGTGCTGTCAAAAATCATGAATGACACGGACTGAAGAAACAAACATACGCAAGAACTCACGCACTCACGCACGCACGCACGCACACACACTCACACACACACACACACACACACACACACACACACACACACACACAGGGTAACGAAGGCTCGCTTGTTCCTGGTTTTGAGAGCTAGGATTTCACTCTAAGTATCACCAGTATGCGCTTTGAACACGTTCTCTTTTTAGCGGCGGATTTTCACGTACAGGTTATGACGTACAGAGGGTCACATATGACGCAAAACCGATTTTTCACGATTTGTCATATAGCGCCACAGTGTCCATCCATGCACCCTCTGAGAACACAGTTTTACACGCAGGTGTAATGTTTAAAAACAACTGCACCAAACATCACACACCATACCAATTCAGAAAGGGTGTGGTGTTTTCACACATTCATCGACTTGGGGTATGATTATATTGCATGTTATCTGCGGAGGTGCGAATAGTTTTACAAATGCGCCGTTGACAAAATGATTGCTTATTGTAGAGAAGAAGTCACACTTCCCAGGGGACAGCACTAGGGAAATGACATCCGTGTTGTTGTAGTTCGTAGATGTGGAGACATGTCCTGATGCTGAAGACAAGTACACACACCCGTTGCATACAACTATATATCAGTTAGGACGGGGTTGTGGTGTTGAACATTCAATCACATCACCCGTGTAATGTGCGTGAAACAAACCAGTATTACCGTCTGAGTGTAGTCTGGTAAAAAGACGGCGTGACAAATGACATATTTTGTCACAATGAAATATAATACATTGACGGCCTATTTCTGTAAACGCAGATGTTACCTGTGTTGCCGCATGCAATACATTTGTCAAAATCAAAATCATAATAGCATTGTTTAATAATAATTTTTTTGTCTGAAAAAGATATGATGCTGTGATATAATGTAATAATTCCTCCTCTCTGTCCATCTCTCTTTCCCTCCCTCTCCCTCCCTCGTTCTCCCTCTCTCGTTCTCCCTGCCTCGCTCTCCCTCCCTCGCTCTCACTCCCTCGCTCTCCCTCTCTCCCTCGCTCTCCATATCTCGCTCTCTCCCCTCGCTCTCCCTCCCTCGCTCTCCATCCCTCGCTCTCTCCCTCGCTCTCTCCCTCGCTCTCGCTCTCTTGCTCTCCATCCCTACCTCTCCGTCGCTCGCTCGCTCGCTCGCTCGCTCGCTCGCGGACGGCGGTCCGTCCGTCCGTCCGTCCGTCCGTCCGTCCGTCCGTCCGTCCGTCCGTCCGTCCGTCCGTCCGTCCGTCCGTCCGTCCGTCCGTCCGTCCGTCCGTCCGTCCGTCCGTCCGTCCGTCCGTCCGTCCGTCCGTCCGTCCGTCCGTCCGTCCGTCCGTCCGTCCGTCCGTCCGTCCGTCCGTCCGTCCGTCCGTCCGTCCGTCCGTCCGTCCGTCCGTCCGTCCGTCCGTCCGTCCGTCCGTCCGTCCGTCCGTCCGTC
>OZ024860.1:2759327-2769327 GCA_964017155.1 Oasisia sp. SBJ-2009
ACATGACTGATACAGGACTATTTAGTGACCAGAGGTACGCTGCCTAACTAACCAAACTAATATTTGGCATTATAAATAAAACGCGAGGTTTCTTTCTTTTTCGGATAATATCTATAGGCCTACCGTTTAAATGCCGAAACGACACGCCATGTCACGGTATATGTTTTGGCGAGTGAGAGAGATAGCGAGGGCGGTAGAGAGAGAGAGAGAGAGAGAGAGAGAGAGAGAGAGAGAGGGAGAGAGAGGGAGAGGGAGAGAGAGCGACAGAGAGAGAGGGGAGGGAGAGAGGGAGAGAGGGAGGGGGCAGGGAGAGCAAGAAACAGAGTGAGAGAGAGAGGGAGAGAGGGAATGAGGGAGAGGGATGGAGCAGGAAAGAGAGAGGATGGAGCGATAAGAAAGGGAGAAAGGGAGGGAGGGAGGCAGAGAGAAAGAGAGAGAGAGAGAAAGAGAGAGAGAGAGAGAGAGAGAAAGAGGGGGAGATATTAGGAGACTGAGAGATAGTGGAATGAGAGAGGTATGGAGATATAAGTTGGCAAGTGGGAGGGTGGAGCTAGTATGGATAGAGGAAGTGATAAATGAAAAGTAGAGGGAAGCAGGATGGAGAGAGGGAGAAAGGAACTGATACAAGAACGTAGAATGTATATATATATATATATATATATATATATATATATATATATATATATATATATATATATATATATATATATATATATATATATATATATATATATATATATATATATAAATATATTATATGTGATATATTATATTATATATATTATTATTATATATATATATATTTTTATATATATAGTAGTATTTAATCATAAAATCAATTATTTTGAGTTCGAACTTGCATTATTTATTTTACAGAGTTGATTCATTATATTCGTTGGACACTGATACCGACAAAATGGTTCGTTATATCCGAAAATTCGTTATACAAATCCGCCAGACGCGCCGAAATGTAACAAGAAAAGTCGCAGACCACGCGACGTAGGTGAATTTGTTATAAACAAATTCGTTATATCTGAGTTTACTGTAGAAACGAACCAAGTAAGTCAGCAATATATGTTCGACGTTTCAGATGCGCTGTACGAGATCACGTGCTTGTCGTTTGAGAGGAACTGCCAGGGGTCACGTGGTGTATGGGTTGAGCACCATAACGTAGGTCGTGTGGCCGAGGATTGCCCGTCCGGCAGCGTGTGTGGTCGATTTAGCCGACAAACCCCGTACGGCTCCATGCTGTCCATCCCTCGCTTCGCCTACTCATTCAGCGCCTGGAGCTCGTTCACGCTGAGTTTCTGGTAAGTCTCCGCCGTGGAGATCCTTGAAGGTACTGCACACTACTTGCGTACAATGTATTAAATGTGATCACACTGTGACGTGTTTAAAAATATTGTCACGCGTTAAATGTCGTCTCCAGAATAAAAACATGAATTCCACATCAATCTACAATTACGCAACCGCTAACCAGATGACGTCACGCTTTACCAGCGTGCTACTAGTGGGCGTAGGTTGGTTATGATGCAGTTAGCGTGAGTCATCAAAAATGTGCAGCCCAGAAGAAATGGTGCGTAATGGATTAACTGTTCTCACGAAGGGTGAACTGTAACATACGTGAATTCCATGAAAACGCATTGGATAAAATAAAAAGCAAACGACGCACATAAACGGTCGGTGTTCTACAGACGTCTTCAAACGTCGGCCACTTGGCGGTGTTCTTTGGATGTTTTTCTATGAGTGATAACATATATTCAGGTCCACTGTCAATGTTGTTAGGTTCAAGACAAATGACGACAAGACGTCTTTGCTCTTCCACAATGACCTTTGTCACGATCACGGCTCGATCACCGTCACGCTCTTCAACGCTGGCATGTTGATTATCGAGTTGGAACTGCAAGGTGGCCAGACTTCAACGTCCGCGGTGTTTATGGTACGTTTGAATGGAGTTCAAATTACGATCGTTGCATTTGCCTCCAACACAGGCAGACACATTGTTCTGTCAAAGTGTGGCTCCTTTCCCCGCTATGATCTTCACATGTGTCTACATAATGCGGTTTAGTAGACATTAGCGAAATATATGTATTTATTTACTATTTATTCAGTTTTACCACATCAACAACGCCTTTTGTAAGCTCACCCTCGAGAGTGATTGGTAGACTATGGAACTCTCTTGTTGTTCACCATTTCTCACTACAACCCGAGTAACATCACGTAATATTAAAACAAAAACTCAAATGATGTCAATATCATATTTACCATTCGTTGTCATATTATTGTAAATGTATACATATAACTTTATTCTGCTAGCGAATGTTGGCATTCTTATAGAGAATTGTGCAGTAACATACAAATGGGTATATGTGTAGCTAAAACAAATTTATTGTATTACGCATCGGAACAAAATTCGACTGGAGAATACTTCCACTCACCAGTGCTGCTGGTGACGTGATTCAACTCAACTCGCTGTCTACTCAACAAGATAACTAGGTTAGACTAAGAGTGGGGACCACCACGTGTATGTGAATAATATTATTGACATTCATCTACGGTGTGAGACATCCCACGTTAATGTGTTGACACCCGAATGATAACATAAATCACGTGAATATCGCGTTCCGTGAATGAATAAAGGTTAGTTTGCGAAATATTACATAATGTTATGTAATTTATGCCTGATTAATATTATCGCTTACCAATGGAAGAACGCGCGTTATTAAAAATAGTTAGGATTGTATTGAGGATGTTTCGTTTTTAATGAGGGATTGATGAACATGATATATTTCGCACGTGAACAGAAAATAACGCGATATATATGTATATGTATATATATATATATATATATATATATATATATATATATATATATATATATATATATATATATATATATGTATATATATATATACATATACATATATATATATATATAAACATACATACATACATACATATATACATACATACATGCATACATGCATACATACAGACAGATAGACACACACGGCACACACACTCATACGCTAACACACACACGCACTCACACACACACACACACACACACACACACACACACACACACACACGCGCGCGCACACACACACACACACACACACACACAACCATAAACACACACAAACACACATATACTCACACGCACGCATATACACATTATATCCTCACATGCACACAAACTAATGTCATAATATGTTAAATATATAGCAATTTCATAGTGTGAATACTTTTGGCAGATACAGTATTTAATATGGAGAACGACACGAAATGAAAACATCGCCCAATACATTATAAGTAATACGTCATTCACGCAACACATATAGGTTGTCATTACTTTAATATTATCATAGGGAAATATACCATGTAAACATACTTGATTATTACGACAAATTAACATTTGTTGTGAGGATATATTTATTTGTTGTGTCATTATAATTATAAAAAAAACTAAGAATTACCACTTATCATTTTTATGAAAAGTGTTCACGGGGTAGACACATATAAGTGTTTCACTTCATGTCTACTCCTTTTCAAAACATATTTCTTAATTGTATTTCATTCGTACCATGTTATTTATTATTTGTATTTGTATTGCTTGCTTTTTAAATGTGTGTGTTTTGAAATAAATTGAATTGAATTGAATTGAATTGAATTGAATTGAATTGAATTGAATTGAATTGAATTGAATTGAATTGAATCGAATCGAATCGAATCGAATCGAATCGAATCGAATCGAATCGAATCGAATCGAATCGAATCGAATCGAATCGAATCGAATCGAATCGAATCGAATCGAATCGAATCGAATCGAATCGAATCGAATCGAATCGAATCGAATCGAATCGAATCGAATCGAATCGAATCGAATCGAATCGAATCGAATCGAATCGAATCGAATCGAATCGAATCGAATCGAATCGAATCGAATCGAATCGAATCGAATCGAATCGAATCGAATCGAATCGAATCGAATCGAATCGAATCGAATCGAATCGAATCGAATCGAATCGAATCGAATCGAATCGAATCGAATCGAATCGAATCGAATCGAATCGAATCGAATCGAATCGAATCGAATCGAATCGAATCGAATCGAATCGAATCGAATCGAATCGAATCGAATCGAATCGAATCGAATCGAATCGAATCGAATCGAATCGAATCGAATCGAATCGAATCGAATCGAATCGAATCGAATCGAATCGAATCGAATCGAATCGAATCGAATCGAATCGAATCGAATCGAATCGAATCGAATCGAATCGAATCGAATCGAATCGAATCGAATCGAATCGAATCGAATCGAATCGAATCGAATCGAATCGAATCGAATCGAATCGAATCGAATCGAATCGAATCGAATCGAATCGAATCGAATCGAATCGAATCGAATCGAATCGAATCGAATCGAATCGAATCGAATCGAATCGAATCGAATCGAATCGAATCGAATCGAATCGAATCGAATCGAATCGAATCGAATCGAATCGAATCGAATCGAATCGAATCGAATCGAATCGAATCGAATCGAATCGAATCGAATCGAATCGAATCGAATCGAATCGAATCGAATCGAATCGAATCGAATCGAATCGAATCGAATCGAATCGAATCGAATCGAATCGAATCGAATCGAATCGAATCGAATCGAATCGAATCGAATCGAATCGAATCGAATCGAATCGAATCGAATCGAATCGAATCGAATCGAATCGAATCGAATCGAATCGAATCGAATCGAATCGAATCGAATCGAATCGAATCGAATCGAATCGAATCGAATCGAATCGAATCGAATCGAATCGAATCGAATCGAATCGAATCGAATCGAATCGAATCGAATCGAATCGAATCGAATCGAATCGAATCGAATCGAATCGAATCGAATCGAATCGAATCGAATCGAATCGAATCGAAGGTACAACCTATTGTCAAAGGCACGCTACTGCTTTTTAGACTTTTTACTCCCACGCCTAAAACGTCACGAGGCAGCCAGATCGCTCCACCCGGATCTGTTTTCTGCTAGTTTCCCGACACTAGTCACGGTCTGGCGCCTTTTACTACGTCACATTCAAATATCACGCGTGATATCTTTCACAGTTATCTTTGCAAGCGATGTATACACATACATGCATACATTACGAGGGCGGCAGACGTCTGACATATCAATCTTTTCAGCGGGCAATGTTCACGTAAGCAGCACTGCCATAATTTGTTGCAAAGAAAAACGCTGATAGTTAGAATAATATCATACTATACGACGGAATGCAAGATAAACGTACACAGGCTCTGCATCAGTCATTTTGATTGGTGTACTTACCTTGTTGCTAGGCAGTAAGTCACGTGATGGATGGGTCACTTAAATCAAAACGTATCTGTGAAACATAAGAATAGTTGTTTACGCGTATAGTATTATGATATTCACACGTTCATGTAGATGTTTATTTCGGCAGTCGCGGAATGAGTGGCATCACGTGGCCATTGTGTGGACCGGAAGTGACGTCAACACGTACGTGAACGCCCAGCTCGAGGATACACAGTCACTTTCCGGTGAGTAGACGTAGCATCTCACCAGATACAGAACTAGTCGTTTTGTATGCTTCATTTGGAAGAGTAATTTTCCATAATAATTATAGTATACATATACTACACGAATTTCGCCTGTGATTTGCTATTATGTTGTTAGTTGCTCCTCTTTGAAGCTCTACAAAATCTGTCATTCGAAACTCTATCTTAACTTTACGATATATATGGCTGAGTTGAACTATTTTACTTAAAGCACACCTCTGACCTCAACTAGGGGTTGGTGAACCCTCCCTCCCCCTTCACTGTGCAGATGTTGTTGGCAGTGTCATCTGCAGATGACCCGCGAAACCTGCCTAAGCCTGGCCGTGTAAAGGCCGACAATAAGGACGTTAAATTAATAAATGTATCATCTGAATAAGTTATTCATTGCACATGGCAAACATGAACAATTGTTCTCGTAGTTGTCACTCGATCAGCAAAGATAAATGTTTAATCACACTAAGTGATTATTGTTCAACAACGGCGCCCCGTGGAACACAATTAGCTCAGTGCTAGAACATCGAACCCAGTATCGAGAAACCGGTATCGAGAAATCGGTATCGAGAACCCGGTATCGAGAACCGAAGTTTGACTTCACTGACGAACCACGGGCGAGTCACCCAACGTTGCACTAATTCACTGTATGAGTGAGTACCTGGCTATAGATAGTGGTGAATATTTGTCTACAAATTTCCGCGTCAACTGCTGCGTGGTTTCCCAGAGACGTCGCGATGGTGACCGGTTGAATAGATCTGTCAGAGAGTAACCTCTGAGTCGACCTTTGCAGTAACACTAACAGGGTATTGCACTACGTAGTAACATACCAGTACCTTTCTCCCGTTGACTTGCGATTGAACAACACATATTATCATGTTTGCAGGAGGTCGCATCTATAACACGTGCTGTCCATTGGTCATTGCCGGACGCCGTAAGGACCAGAACAAAAATGACGACGTGGTCCCATACGAGGGACTTATGGACCAAGTAAGTCACAATCTGTAAGCACATGCCAACTAAATACCTGTCAGAAGTTTCTAAATATGGTCATGCGACAGTAATTAGGGTGAGTAGACACAGTGCAGGAAACATAAAGAGACCCGAGTACATCTATTTGGTAATGAAAGAAAACATTTCCATATAAATATATATATACATAGACACTATATGTCTAGAACTGTCACATGGATCCAGGTTAGATTTTATTGTTGCTTATCGCTGCAAATCATTCGACGTCATCTCCGGATAAAACAAAAAGACGTACGTCAACAGTTGACAAAATTGGCTACGTTTCTTGAATTGGATCGACGCGTTTCCATTCATGCGTGACCTGCATTCGGCAACAAATCGTCAAGACAAGAGTCGTGAACACAAACTACGATGCCCGCATATGTCGCCAACATTCACAGAATTCCGCACTCTGTGAAACGTTAAAAGAAATGGTGTATTGCCGCCCACAATAGCGCTCCCAGTTCAACGAAGCATGTCGTGTTCGCATCTTAAATAAATTAGGCATGCAATATACACGACATCTATGAAGCCATCGTACATCACAATGAATCTAAAGGGTTTGGCATTCTCAAGAAGTCGATTGTCGTTAAGTGATGGATGTGTGTGACACGGTGCAGAATCTTGTGCAACTCGTTGATTTTACGCACATATTATTTAAATCAACGGACACCGTTGCCTTTGTAACAGCTGATGGTGATTGATGTCAGACAAAGGTGAAGCACCTCTGGTCGGGGTTACAACACGCCCTCTAGATACAATGGTTACTGTATCTGTGTCATCCTAGGTCAAGTAGCCCATTCTGTTTGTCGTGGGACGCACCAACTATTTAGCATGTTTGTAATACGCAATTCAGATTAGTACCGACAATGGTTGCTTCTGCCAACGTGTGGTATCGTCAGTAGTGTCGGCCACATCTTGTGCACAACCAGGGTATACACGCCTTACGGCTGTATATATCGTACAATTCCGTGTACATTGCCGTATACACTGATTTAGCAAGCGACATTTAAGTGGCTACAACCTAGTTGATTTCATAAAGAACTTTGGTCTTCAGTCTGTCTGTCTGTCTGTCTGTCTGTCTGACTGCCTGCCTGCCTGCCTCTGTGCGTCTGTGCGTCTGTGCGTCTGTGCGTCTGTGCGTCTGTGCGTCTGTGCGTCTGTGCGTCTGTGCGTCTGTGCGTCTGTGCGTCTGTGCGTCTGTGCGTCTGTGCGTCTGTGCGTCTGTGCGTCTGTGCGTCTGTGCGTCTGTGCGTCTGTGTGTCTGTGTCTCTGTGTCTCACTGTGTATGTTTGTCTAGGTGTCTGTGTGTCTGTATGTGTGTCTGTATGTGTGTCTGTATGTGTGTCTGTATGTGTGTCTGTATGTGTGTCTGTGTGTCTGTCGGTGTGTCTGTCGGTGTGTCTGTCGGTGTGTCTGTCGGTGTGTCTGTCGGTGTGTCTGTCGGTGTGTCTGTCGGTGTGTCTGTCGGTGTGTCTGTCGGTGTGTCTGTCGGTGTGTCTGTCGGTGTGTCTGTCGGTGTGTCTGTCGGTGTGTCTGTCGGTGTGTCTGTCGGTGTGTCTGTCGGTGTGTCTGTCGGTGTGTCTGTCGGTGTGTCTGTCGGTGTGTCTGTCGGTGTGTCTGTCGGTGTGTCTGTCGGTGTGTCTGTCGGTGTGTCTGTCGGTGTGTCTGTCGGTGTGTCTGTCGGTGTGTCTGTCGGTGTGTCTGTCGGTGTGTCTGTCGGTGTGTCTGTCGGTGTGTCTGTCGGTGTGTCTGTCGGTGTGTCTGTCGGTGTGTCTGTCGGTGTGTCTGTCGGTGTGTCTGTCGGTGTGTCTGTCGGTGTGTCTGTCGGTGTGTCTGTCGGTGTGTCTGTCGGTGTGTCTGTCGGTGTGTCTGTCGGTGTGTCTGTCGGTGTGTCTGTCGGTGTGTCTGTCGGTGTGTCTGTCGGTGTGTCTGTCGGTGTGTCTGTCGGTGTGTCTGTCTGTGTGTCTGTGTGTCTGTGTGTCTGTGTGTATGTGTGTCTGTGTGTCTGTGTGTCTGTGTGTCTGTGTGTCTGTGTGTCTGTGTGTCCGTGTGTCCGTGTGTCTGTGTGTCCGTGTGTCCGTGTGTCCGTGTGTCCGTGTGTATGTGTGTATGTGTGTATGTGTGTCTGTGTGTCTGTGTGTATGTGTGTCTGTGTGTCTGTGTGTCTGTGTGTCTGTGTGTATGTGTGTCTGTGTGTCTGTGTGTCTGTGTGTCTGCGTGTTGTTGTGTTTGCGTGTTTGCGTGTTTGCGTGTTTGCGTGTTTGCGTGTTTGCGTGTTTGCGTGTTTGCGTGTTTGCGTGTTTGCGTGTTTGCGTGTTTGCGTGTTTGCGTGTTTGCGTGTTTGCGTGTTTGCGTGTTTGCGTGTTTGCGTGTTTGCGTGTTTGCGTGTTTGCGTGTTTGCGTGTTTGCCTGTTTGCCTGTTTGCGTGTTTGCCTGTTTGCGTGTTTGCGTGTTTGCGTGTTTGCGTGTTTGCGTGTTTGCGTGTTTGCGTGTTTGCGTGTTTGCGTGTTTCTGTGCCCACAACACCCAATCCTGCGTATAGTGTTTACAGGAACCACAACACCCAATCCTGTGTATATTTTACTGCGTTTGTGTCAACGATAGATCATCCTCTGTTTGTAAAAAAGATACACCAAGTACTTCACCTTGTCACGTTGTGTCGCCAAGTGGGTCCGAGTTTTGGCGACTCTCCAGCGCCGCCTCATACATTCTCATCTGTCTGTCGTAGCCTGACAGAGTTATAACGTCATGGTCAGTTCTTTTTCTGGTCTTTTTGTCAACTATTCAGCACGTTGCTGAAGGACAAAGCGACTGGGATTGCCGTTGTGCACTGCACATGTCTTGTTCACGGCATAGTGTCTGACGTGTTTGGTGCACAGTTATATCCACGTCAACGTTCGAAGTGGATCAATCTCCTACATATATCCTTAAAGGGATTCCATGAATATGTCAAACTCTTTATTTTAGCTAACCCTGTTAACATAGTTATTCCATATCATTATATGTCTACATTCCATTACAAATGTATCATTCATCACTTATAATAACCCTGACAACCTAAATAAAAATATTACTCCGCCTAAACGGGGTCTGGTTTTGGGCTCCACCTATACTCTCCGTATGAGGCTTGGTCATGCATATTCGGTTCAATTCGGCAGACTTTGGGTTTATACGACAAGTTCACTGTGTTTAAAGTCAACGGTTATTACATGGTTCACTGCGCACGCGTGAGTATTCACAATGCGCGGATTGCACAGTTAGTCCCCCGCGGGACTGCATGCTCAAAACGATTCATATAAATCCAGTTATATATGGACTTGTTGCGTAGATAATAAAACATCCTTCATTAAGTGTCCTCTGGTTGGCGAAGTGCAGACTTATTCTATCCATATCATTCCACGGTGCC
>OZ024860.1:2776827-2794327 GCA_964017155.1 Oasisia sp. SBJ-2009
AGTGAGAGGACATTTTTCTAATTGAAGAACCCAACTCTAACATGAAACACAACCTGCCATGCGAAGGCCTGACAAGACCCGAACAGTCGTTTTCCAAATTAATCAAACATCCATAAACAGGTTCAGATAGTTTACGTATTGTACATTAGACCTACCTTCCATTTGTAGTTGTTATGATATTATGCAATACGCTTGTCAGACTACAACAACAGTGATCTACGTCCTTGTGGACTGATGGCATTGTTGGCAAAAATAACAAAAAATATAAGCATCGTGTAGATGTGAACTGTGCCTGACAAAACACTATCCATTCAAAGAAGGCGTCAGCAAATGTATAAGAAATGTACAAAAGCAGATGGTGGCTTCGTACGACACAACAACACAACGCACCTTTGTCACGACACGACACGACACAGGGTTGTTCGTGTTACAGCAAACAGGGACCAGAGTCGACGAGACGGTGTCGTGGCAAGTAGTCGTAGTGGACAGCTCCTCGGGTAAGTACATACGGACATACATATTATATACGTACATACGTACATACGTACATACGAGCATACGTACATACGTACTTACGTACTTACGTACATACGTACATACGAGCATACGTACATACGTACATACGAGCATACGTACATACGAACATACGTACATTGGTATACAGGCACATACGTGCAAACGTACATACGTAGATACATACATATGTACAAACGTACATAGCTAGATACATACGTACACATGTGCATACGTACATATGTACATACGTAGATACATACATACGTACATACGCACATAGTACAAACATACGTACAAACACACATGCATACATTGTCTCTAGAGACAGATATATGTCTCTACCCTTATTGTATCTGTGGACTTTATGAGTATTCCGTGTTGCATCACGACACTTTACGGATGAAGAGTTGATTCCAAGTAAAACACACACTTCTGCTTTGAGAGGCGCGGATAGTGTAGTGGTCAGTACATCTGCCTGAAAGTCACTCTCTTTTTTCTACTGTTTTACCCGGCCTGGGCTGGCAAGACATTTTCGGGTATATCTTGGCTTGTTACATTGGGGACTGGAGAAGAGTGTCGCTTCAATGGCGGTCCCGTCTTTGGGACGTAAAAGAACCACTGAGGATGACACGCCCCCTGGCAGTGAGTGGCGTCAGTGCCAGCACAGGGCGGTCGGCTAAGCGCAAATATTCTGAAAAAGACATACTTATACAATACATGCTAGACACAACTAGACATACTGTTGGATGGTGTGTCAAAAGCATAATAAACTTACATAGAGCTGAACAGCAAGACGGATTTGTTACCGTGTTATAGTAGAAAAAGATGTTCATTTCTACAAAAATGCGACACCGGTTGCGACACGTAAATTACAGGCATGAATAGTCACCAGTGTTTTGGAAAGGTTACAAGCACAGCCAAAGAGTCGTATTTCTCGGTTACTTCTCTTTTCAATGGAACGTTTAGCCTAACGGGGAGAATATGGCCTTGTGTTACAGTTCAATGATGGCACTGACGTTCGTGTTACTGACGGCAGGCCTTGTGTTGGGTGTGCAAGGCGGGTCTGGTATGTATTATTGTCACCTGTCTAACTACTCATTGGTAGCGTTTCCGGTTGCGAACTGATACATACGAAAATCAAGGGATTCTTTGGCACACGAAATGAATTCTGTATTTCTTTATTATAATGAATATGGATTCTTTAAGAACTTTGAACTCTCTGTAATGTACACGATCCTGTTAATATATTTCCTGTAATGCTATTCCTGGAGGATGATGAAATACACCCCTTTAAAATGATTATTTTGGATACGGAGTGGATTACTTCGAGACCCAAATTGCAACGAAGAGGATTCTCTGAGACTATAACACTCATTGAAATGTACACCATATTAAATTAATGTAACTATTTCATATAATCATATATATTAATGTTTATAATAATTATTTTCAAAACACAATTTAGGTTTAACACTTTGATTTGCATTTTGAACCTAATCCTGTGAATAACAGTGACGTAATTATTCGGCTCTATTTATATTTTAATTAGTGCGTTTGTTTCTATAAATATATGTCAAGTGCACACTATTTTAATTTATATACTTCCTGCAATGGATTAAGTTTGTCTTTATTCTTGAAGTGTGACCACATTCCGCTGTAAACGAATTCATAACCAATGAATACTGACATGTTAATGTTTCCTTGATTAGTATCATACTTCTTTCCGATCTAACCACGACATGCGTTATTTACGCCTACACTTACCCACGTAGATACTTTTTAAATTAAATCGACTCACAAGGTCTGTGTGAATAAAAACAATCACAACAAAGAGAAATTTTCTCAGTCGTAAAAACGTTTCTAAAAACGATTCTTTATACAATATTTTTCTTTGTATGCATCTGCAGTTGAACGATACGCCACTTCGGCATTGTCGTGCAAGGCCTGCTTTGTCAACGAAATATATTATGTTGGCGTGCGACATCTCATCGTGGATAGCTACATTTTACCTCCCATTCCTTGGGGACGTGTTGAAACGATGCATGAAAAAACACACAAGCTAACACCTGTATGAATGAGGTGATTACGAGACTCTCACAATGGTTTTCGTGTGTAAGGTAATGCTGCGTAGCGGTGAGGTTTGTTAGCATAAGTCTGTGTGATGCGTATAGTGTAGTGCAGTGCGGTGCGGTGCGGTGCGGTGCGGTGCGGTGCGGTGCGGTGCGGTGCGGTGCGGTGCGGTGCGGTGCGGTGCGGTGCGGTGCGGTGCGGTGCGGTGCGGTGCGGTGCGGTGCGGTGCGGTGCGGTGCGGTGCGGTGCGGTGCGGTGCGGTGCGGTGCGGTGCGGTGCGGTGCGGTGCGGTGCGGTGCGGTGCGGTGCGGTGCGGTGCGGTGCGGTGCGGTGCGGTGCGGTGCGGTGCGGTGCGGTGCGGTGCGGTGCAGTGCAGTGCACTGCACTGCAGTGCAGTGCAGTGCAGTGCAGTGCAGTGCAGTGCAGTGCAGTGCAGTGCAGTGCAGTGCAGTGCAGTGCAGTGCAGTGCAGTGCAGTGCAGTGCAGTGTAGTGTAGTGTAGTCAAATAATTATTTCAACTGTAATTATATATATATATATATATATATATATATATATATATATATATATATATATATATATATATATATATAATATTCATATATTTAGTAGCGGAACGAGAGATCACGTGCTTATCCTTCGAGAAGGACTGCCAAGGGTCTCGCAACATCTGGGTAGCAAACCGGAACGTTCGCCGGGTGAGCGGCGACTGTCCTTCCGGTGCCGGCTGTGCCCAGTTTGACCGTGGTCTCTCCCCATCTCACCTCTACATTCCCCGCTTCGCCCGGTCCTTCAGTGCGTGGAGTTCGTTCACGCTGAGTTTCTGGTAAGTTCGTCCGATGCGTGCCAGTATTTTATGTGCGTAAATATGTAAGCCAATTTGTAACAGATAAAACGTGACATTTTGAAATAGCAGAACTACGAAACTCTCTAAATCTTTCTGGATAACGACTGCAACTGTATAACCTAACTTGTTTCATTAGATACTTCACCTCTTAATAACAGGCACCTCTATTAAGAAGGTTTCTTAATGGCAGAAAACCTAAATAATTACTTTAGTTCGGTATTTACCAGGGAAGATATTAGTGCATTACCAGTACCAGAGACTAAATTCGAAGGGAGAGAGTCAGACTATTTAGGACAACTAATTGTAACACCAAAAATGGTAGCTAAGAAAATAAGGGACATGAAGGATAATAAGTCACCTGGAGTGGATGGGATTCCTCCCAAATTACTACTGGAAATTGTAGAACAAATTAGCACACCACTTGCAACAGTGTTCAATTTGGCATTAGAGGAAGGAGTAGTTCCGTTAGAATGGAAAGAAGCAAACATCATACCATTATTTAAAAAAGGATCAAGAAGCAAGTCAGAGAACTATAGACCAGTGAGCTTAACATCGGTGATTTGTAAACTATTAGAAAGACTAATTAAAGAGCACTTGGTTGATTTTCTTGTTAAAAATAACTTGATTAACCCATCTCAACATGGGTTTCTAAAAGCGAGGTCATGCTTAACAAATATCTTATGTTTTTTGGAAGATGTCACAAAGTGGGTAGATGAGGGATCACTAGTAGATATAATATACTTAGATTTTAAAAAAGCTTTTGACAAAGTGCCACATCAAAGATTACTACTTAAACTGAAGGCCCATGGCATAGGCAATGTTATGATTAACTGGATAGAAAAATGGCTTATTGATAGAAGACAAAGAGTAGTAGTTGATGGGGAGGTTTCAAACTGGAAATCGGTTTTGAGTGGAGTACCGCAGGGATCAGTATTGGGACCTATTTTGTTCTTAATATATATCAATGATTTGGATGATGATATAACAAGCAAGGTGTTGAAGTTTGCGGATGATACAAAAGTGTTCAGAAAAATAAAAAGTGATACAGATAGACAGCAATTACAAGATGATCTAAATAAGTTGACCGAATGGTCTGAGAAGTGGCAAATGCTGTTTAATTATGGGAAGTGTAAGTGCCTCCACACAGGACATGGGAATGAAGATGCACAATATACAATGGGTGATACTGTACTAAATACTACCGTAAAGGAAAAGGACTTAGGGTTAACTATTAGTGCTGATATGAAGGTATCGGAACAGTGTGCAATTGCAGCAGCGAAGGGAAACCAAATTCTTGGATTAATTAGGCGAAATATAGTGTACAAGGAAAAAGAACTAATAATACCACTGTACAAAACAATTGTTAGGCCTCACTTAGAATATTGCATACAGGCATGGAGGCCATATCGCAAGAAGGATATTGATATACTAGAAAGAGTACAAAGAAGAGCAACCAAAATGATACAAAAACTCAGGAATATTAGTTATGAAATGCGTCTAAAAGAATGTGGATTAACAACACTAGAAACCAGGAGACTGCGAGGAGATCAGATAGAAGTTTTTAAAATATTGAATGGGTATGAAAATATTGACAGAAATATTTTTTTCTCAGTCAAGGAAGAGAGAAGGACTAGAGGACATGGAGTTACATTAGCAAAGAAGCAATGTAGATTAGATATTAGAAAATTTTCATTTTCACAAAGAACAGTAAATGAATGGAACAGATTATCGGCTGATTGTGTAAGTGCTAGTAGTGTTAATATGTTCAAAAATAAAATTGACATGTACCTAAGAAGGGCGGTATACATTTAGATAGATAGGTTGGACTCTCGATAAGCCAAAGGGCTTCCTTGTCCACCTGCCATCTTGAGTTGATTCTCTAGGTGGCAATCTTGTTAAATCTTGTTAAAGGTGTGCTGGCCAATATATTCAGAAAATTTGAAACAAAGCGATGTATACATGTTGCACATAAAACATGATAAACACGCTCGGTTTCTTAAAGCTACGTGCGGCATGTCCCAATTAACTGACTTTCTTTTAATTAAAACCGTTGTGTGTGTACATGCCATAAAATATCCTACTTTAAACAAAGGTGTATCTTCTGCGATCATGTTTACGTAGTATTATCTTGCAGAGTGTAAGATCGTCAGGGGTGTACAAAAACAGTAAAGATGTGAATAAAAAAAATCGTGTACACGTTTAAACACCACCGTGGTAAAACAAGTGGGTGACCAATTTGTCAATTTCAATTTTTCGCATGATGATAAGAGGTTGCATTATTTCAAATAGTTTTGTCCAGTGACGCATACTCAGTGGGTATTTAGTCTGACAGCCTAGTCCCCTGTGAGTGTTCGTTGTAACGGTAACGTTGTTTGTTGTAATCAGGTTCAAGACGGCTGATGACAAGACGTCTTTGTTGTTCCACAACGACCATTGTCACGACCACGGCTCGATCGCCATCACTCTCTACAACGCTGGCATGATTATTGCCGAGTTTGAACTGGAAACCCGGAAGATTTCGATGACGGTGGTATTTATGGTAGGTTTTCACCTTGACGTAATACAGATAAAGACAAACTGAGAAACGCAGTCCACGTAGGCATCTCCAGTTAGCTTGATAGCGACAGCGACAGCGACAGAGACAGAGACAGAGACAGAGACAGAGACAGCGACAGCGACAGCGACAGCGACAGCGACAGCGACAGCGACAGCGACAGCGACAGCGACAGCGACAGCGACAGCGACAGCGACAGCGACAGCGACAGCGACAGCGACAGCGACAGCGACAGCGACAGCGACAGCGACAGCGACAGCGACAGCGACAGCGACAGCGACAGCGACAGCGACAGCGACAGCGACAGCGACAGCGACAGAGACCGTGAGAAACCAGTGTCAAACTTTATCCTGGCTGTGGACTAGCACTATATCAAGTGACGGATGCATTGACGATGAAATACAGAGGAGGATGGCCAAGGCTAGTGCATCTTTCGGCCGACTACGCCAGAGACTCTGGAACAACCACCATGTGTCCATGCGGGTTAAAGGCAAGATATACCGTGCAATCGTGCTGTCCACCCTCCTATACGGAGCCGAGGCCTGGACAGTGTACAGACGACAGGTGAAAAAGTTGCATGCCTTCATGATGCGACATCTGCGTTCGATCATGAGGATAACCTGGATGGACAAAGTGACAAACAAGGAAATACTCGAACGGACAGGGCTGCCATCTATGGAAGATCTTCTGATCAGAGAGAATCTCCGGTGGACTGGACACCTCATGAGGATGTCATCAGACGGGCTACCGAAGCAGGTTCTCTACTCCCAACTGTCTTCTGGTCACAGAAAGAGAGGGCGCCCTCGTGTCCGGTTCAAAGATACCATCAAGAGAAACCTGAAGCTGAGAGACATAAAGATCGACTCCTGGACATCACTCTCACAGCAGAGAGACAAATGGAGAGCAAGAGTCAAGTGATGGAAGCAGTCTTTGTCGCTTCGCGACCGACAGCATGATGATGATGGACTAGCCTGTATGGCGATATAAACAGGGAAAGAAACATACGCCAAGTTAGTCCAGGAGAGGATCTTAGTTTGTTGGCAGGGGGGGGGGTTTGTGTAGATTAAAAGATAATAATAAGAAATAGAAAACGTTAATTTTATTAAGTCTAGACGAAACATCCTTTCGGAGTTGTTACAATGTATAAAATAGATGATAAACCCGGCTGACAATAGTTCGAGCAACATGTTATTACACAACCAAGATGGAGGAGAATCCTTCTAATAATATAAATTTTAAATTACCCGGAACCCAGCGACAGAACACTCGGCAACAATTCCCCGTCAACACCTGGCCGGGAACAATACGCAACAGGCATAATTACGTTTGCTTCAACTCAGACGTAAGTTTAGTGAGGATTCGTGCAACATTTATCAGTAGATGGCAACACCTAACATACATTTTCACACAATCACCAGCAGAGGCGACACTGGTCACTTTCAATAACTGGTCACTGGTTGACAAGAAATTGCATAATTATAAATTGACCACGCCTTTCATAGAAAAGACTACGAAACTTGCGGCTATCTTTGATTTCATACTCCTAATATATCCAATTTCCTGACACATTTTGATGTAACCTTTGATTGTGAAATGAAAACCAACCTCAAAACCATGAGGAAGATGGCATTTTGCCAAGAAACCATCATTGTTCACTTTTTTGTTTAATCAAATATGCACACATCTTATTGCGAAATTTGTATATCGTGACTACAACGTTTGCTTTTATATGTTTGGACAGTCGCGGAATGACTGGCACCACGTGGCCATGGTGTGGACAGGTCATAGAGTCGAAATGTACATGGACGGCGTGTGCAAGGACTCAGCATCACTGACCGGTAAACATTTATTCCTTTGCTCTTATTCTAATTGTATACAGCGCTATGCAACTTTCTATTAACTGATTATTCCGTGAATGTTATGATAACACTGGCCTTATCAGATCTCATTATATGATGTTCATAGATCATTGTCGCTAAACAGATTGTCCTGTGCTGGCACTGAGGGTGATTATTACTTGTCGTTCTCAATGGATTCAAACATTAGTTCAGCTGAAATCATCCCGAACTACAAGGACGTTTACGTCCATGTGAGAGATAGGAAGGGGCCCCCATGGTGGCGTGCTCACTGGAGCCAAACCTCGAACCAATGAGCTGAAGACTCTAAAAAGCTAAAGAAACTACCCATTGCTGCCTACCATCGACCACCTTCAGCTGTGAATTCATATTGCCTTGTCCAGGTTAGCTTGTAGAAGTACAGGCTCTTCACCCTTTTTGTTTCGTAACACAGCATTTGATAACGTTCTGTATCACATGCAGGTGGCCGACTCTATAACACAGCATTTGATAACGTTCTGTATTACATGCAGGTGGCCGACTCTATAACACAGCATTTGATAACGTTCTGTATCACATGCAGGTGGCCGACTCTATAACACAGCATTTGATAACGTTCTGTATCACATGCAGGTGGCCGACTCTATAACACAGCATTTTATAGCGTTCTGTATCACATGCAGGTGGCCGACTCTATAACACCTGGTGTCCGTTGGTTGTGGCGGGTGAACCGAAGAAATTGAGTGAGGATGTAGTTCCGTATATGGGATACATGGACCAAGTAAGAGACTATTCACCAGTTCCCAGTTCGATTTATGTCAGACATATGCAAGGAACCCTGTGTAAAATTGCGTTTATCTGCACAACATAAGATTAATTGTAAATATGCTGAAACAACAACTGTATTCCGTACGAACAAAGTAATCCTTATACAACCAGGTTGCATTCTAACATGATCTCTGTTTGCTTCTAACTAGAGCATTGTATGCTAAAATGTCAATGAATATAACTTTTGATGAATTTTATTACCATTTATGGTCTTCGGTTACCGCATTCGAGTAATCTTATAGACCTGGGGCCATGCTTTAACTAACACAAATGCAATATGAACACAAATCAATAACATTGTTAATATTGCAATTGTATGTAAGTCGTACTGAAATGCAATTGTGTATACATGCATCCATTTATGCGTAGTAACAGTGCGAGCCTTATAGGTTACCAACCGAAATTACAATATAACAATGAACACATCCTTACTTCATATTGCTAAATCTTAACCGTAAAAACGTCCCTGTGGATAGAGGGTTTTGATTTAAATAATGTAAGGAATAGTATTCACGTTGCCAACACGAACAATCCATAACACGTTAGACTGGTTATATCAAGTGACAACTAGCTGTGGCAAAGTAAAACAATTGGCGCATGCGCGTAGTTGGGCCATGTACAGAAGGAAAAGCGGACCACAAAATACGTATCAATTTCACTGTGATGCGTATAGAGTGTGTTGTTTTATGAGCGAATCTTCTTTTATTGTGAAATCTTAGCTTTAAATAATATGTTCAAATCGAATGTTTTAAATTACATTTCATATATATATATATATATATATATATATATATATATATATATATATACTATTTATTTATTTGCTTACCCCAAAACATTTTAAATAGATAATTTGTTTTATTTTAAAGGACATTTAGATATATATTTATTTACTTATTAGCTGTACATAATTATGTTTAAATAAATAATTAACAATTCTAAAGGATATTTTAGAGATATTATTTATTTATTCATTATATCAAAATAGTATTTTTTTTATTTATTAAAGGTTTTATTATTATTATTATTATTGTTATTATTATTATGTTTATAAATTAACTTTTAATCACTATTAAGTTAGATTAACATTACCAAACGTACTCAACATTCGCGTTGCCATTGCTTGTAGATCTGTATGTACGGACGCGCGCTGAGTCCCAAGCAGGTGAAGCACATGTACAAACACCCGCATCCGTGAGACCACCACCGTGACGAGCCACGCGTGACGAAATGACCAGCCATGCGTGACGATATAACCACCATTGCATTGTGGAGACCTGGTGTGCATAGATTGTTAACGAGCCTGTTTTGAAATGTGTATGTTCACTGCCTAAATAAAATAGACTGACTCACCTAAGGGTAAATTGGCAACGTTTTTATTTCTCTTAACGTAAAATATATTGTATTCATTTTATAAGTGGTTTGGAGTGTTTCCGTTATATATCGTTGTTGTCTTTACTAGTTCACATGCAGAGCAACATCAAATCATGGAACTAATGCACACAACAATTAGTTAGCAAACAATCACTCAATTAATTTAGAACGTTTTTGTAATCAATGCCTACATAAGTACATATTTATGTTTTATTTATCCCCCACCCCCGCGCAACACCACCCACTAATTGCGAACGATTAAGCGTGACAATACTTAAGTCACGTATATATGTGGCTACTACAGAGTGCTGAGCTACAATGAGAAGAAGAAGAAGAAAGGAGGTAATAGTAACCATGGGATTGTTCACTTACCGTCTTGCGTATTCATACAGAACTAACTAATTCTCATTCTGAGTTTTCTTATATTATCACTGACGTTTCCATTTAAACATTGGATTTATCATAGATTGTTTCTATAAAATGTATATAACTGTCCAGTTTGAAGGTCATAGCCATGTTAGAGTGGAATGTCACTATTAATCTCGCCCCCGGAATTGGGAAACAATGTTCTGAAATGCGAGATGACCATATTAGCAAGAATAAGTGCCTATGCTTTACCCCTAAAACATAACATATTTTACTCCTAAAGAATGTTTTATATGCTGACCGTAAGTGTCAGGTGGATATAACATCGAGGTGACCGTGAAATGAGAGGTTCCACTCTAGTGACAATATTACATGACACATCATGTCTCTGCGCTCAGTGTGTGTAAATAGGTGTCGAAAGTTACATAGGTGTCGAATGTTACATAGGTCTCTGTTAGCCAAATGGCCGGGGCCATCCCCAATATTGATTCGACTGTGAGTTTATACAGGGTCCATTAAAATGTCGAGTGCGTAGGCGTAAATGTTAATGTCAAGTGCTGCGTGTAGCGCGTTCCGTACTCTTGGAGCTCACTCGCTGAAACCTCTGTCACCCCAGCGACTCCTAGTGCGTGGTACACACACTAAATTGAGCTCGCTGAAGCATAGCGTCCTAACCTGCTGGTGTCGGCTTACATACGGTTAGTTGTATTCAGGTGCATGGCCACACAGAGCTCGATGTGTGCGTCGAATGATCTTGAACTCCACTCGCACAGCTATCGGCAGCCAGTGCAACTTCATCAGCAGCGGTGTAGCATGGCTATATTTCATAGCGCCGTCGATCAAGCGGGCTGCCCAGTTCTATACTTTCTGAAGCCGGTGTATTTGTTTTACAGGCAGTCGATATAGCAGCACGTTGCCAACATCGAGTCTGCTTGTGACAAATGCGTGTATGACTTGCTCTGTCGTTGCTGCTGTCAGAGGGCGTCTGATTCTCGAAATATTGCGGAGGTGAAATATAGTTGACCTGCAGGCAGCAGTCACGTGACTCTATCGTCACATTGGCATCGAACTGGACATCAACATTACATACCCTGTGAGTCAACTTGATCAAACAATCGCTAATATGTCTACTGCGATTCTCCCCAGTGTACCACATGATAATTGATATAGGGTGTGTCATTCGATGGTCATTGTTGTATCATGTTATCATATTTGAGTACTGCAAAACAATATGTCGTATCTTTGCTTAGGGTAACACGACACCTGTGTTACCCAACCATGATTAAGTGATTACGTCCAGGTCAGGTAATTTGAACATTATCCAGAATCCGGCTTCGACGTTGGACAAAACAACAGTGACAAAACGTATGCATTGCTAACAATGAAACATTCGTCATAGTATTATACACTTATCGGATTATTAGAAGAATATAGTTTATCAAACTGTTATACTGCCGAAACATCACGCCCACCACCTCTACTACCGTATAACCACCGAGCATGTCAGAAACAAGTAATCGGTTGAAACATTGGAAACACAAAAACATCGTGCACAAAGATAGATGAACAAAAGTGAGATGATATGAACATATATTAACGCAGTGGCGCAGTGGCGCAATGGCGCAATGGCGCAGTGGATAGAGCTTCCTCAACTAAGACAACCTACGTTTGAAAACTGTGCTGCCGTGTCAAACCTTGAGAAGTGGATTTGCGCTCTATATCGCTCATGTTCACTCAGCTGTATGACGAGTACCTGGCTATAGACATTGGTGGACATTTGTGGATGAATACTCTTCGCCATTAATTGCAGGCTGGATGTTCCATAGGAGAGTCGAGATGGGTTCGGTTGTTCAGGTCAGCCCATGGAGCTCCTTAAACAATCGTGAAGACTGGATACTGCGTTATATAAGAACTTACGTTTGATGTTATCAACGTTCACTGACCTGATTACAAACACATCACAATACCAGTAAAGAAGGAACAATTTGGCCGAATATCGTCAGTGGGCTCGAACGACAAACGAGTAACGAAATTAAGTTTTGACGTCTTATGCAGTTTTACATAAAAAATATAATATTGTATCATATATGTCGGTGTGTTGGACACATATTCGTGGTTGATAAACCTTCTGCGCAGGTTCGTCAGGTTAGATAATTCAAACTCGTAACATATTGCTTACCTTTATTTTTATTAACTGTCACTTTACCTTTTTCTCGTGACGTTGGGAATAGTACCAACGATGCTCACCAGATGGCTGGGCGTGTCACACACGTGTCTGCTCCTCACTGTTGTTTACGGGTCTCTTCAGCAGATCGGCGTAGATATTTGAGAACCGGTATAGTAGGGTCTACAATTGCACTTTCGTGACCATTCTTTGGCTACTGAGGCTTGACGATTTATTTGACTTCTATGGACCGTTTAAACAGATTTAGCCCCTTTAGTCCCTCTAAAAGACTGCTGGCATTTTGCATCAGATGGCCAAATCCAAAAATGGCCGCTGGCACCATCTCGAAAAATATATTTTTGATATAAAGCCCCATAAATCACGTATGAAGAAAAATTTGGGATAAAAAACGGCCATCTTAGACTCTACTAGTACTGGCATTTAAATACATTCATGCTGTACTAACTCAGTCCTGTTACTATCGACTAACCACAAACTAAATTAAACCAGATTAGTTCGAGGGGTAGACATTTTGCAATGCGCTTGTATAATACACCGGACCGTAGCAACGTCATTCTGCTTCTTTGAGAACCATTCACAAGGACACGCTAAATAATCTATATGACACATTTTTCCTTCTGACCATATTGGCGATTAAGGATGAATTATGGCGTCCGGTCTCGTATGTTGCAACGGCAAAATGCCCACAAGTCACAACCAAAGCAACACGGCGTATCAACATAGATTATAATTTTTATAATTAAATGATGAAACCAGTCCCTATTCGTTTAGCTGTATATGTTTAGCTAGTCACCAGTGCGTAGCACTGTCAGGTCTTAAATGTCAATTTGCATTAAAAAAACCTTGTAATGTTTGCATTACATTGTAGACAATGCACACAATTCGATCGTTTATCACTCAATGCCCAGGTACGCTATCAGGCAATGTCGTACGGCAGTCACCTGTCGGGTGCGTTGTTATGGCAATATGCACATCTTTACGTCATCATCAGACACTGTCTGGGATCCGACGGCTATCCAAAATGCGCTGTTTTTATTCGACACGGGGGATGCGATAGCCAATGAAACAGCATATATCATGGACCCCCCACCTCGGTGAAACAGTAAAGGAGTTACCTTCACCGATAATCGCACTTCCATCCGACACTGTCAGAACATGCGGCAAAATACCAGAAAACATCAGACATGCTGCATTACCGTACGATATTGCCTAATAATGTACATGGGTCTTAAAATGGCGGGTCGCCGTGGCGAGCGAACACCACCCACCGTAACGACAAAGGCGTGCGATTACAAGTTCCAACTGACTTACACAGTTTAAGATAACGCAATCCATCCCCTCATAGGGTCCTTTGTCGAATCTACCTTCCTGTTGGCAACGTCAACAGGGACAGCTGTCGGAGCGCGGGCTCGTTGGTAGACGGTAATTCCGCCGGCCAGAACGGCTGTCCATCGTCCGAATGTTCCCATGGTGAGGACGCTGTGGTTGCATCGAGAGAGAATAGCAAAGTCGACATCTGCACTGTGTCCGACGGAGAAAACTGTCGGACGTGCCGCAATAAAGTTCACCTTTGCCCACTCGACGTCGTCAGAGCAAACCACGTACATTGTTTTGTTTTTAAACAGGCGGTTGAAGAAAGTCACAGCGTGACGGAAATACGCCTGGCCCGCTATCGATGCCGTCTGACCGTCTTTCTCTCGCCGGCGTAGTAAATCTGTTCGCCGGATGTGGACGGCGATCAGAGCGACGTCTGACGGCTTAAGGTGGTACTTCGCCATCGAACGCCGCAAATACGCGTCCGCCTCACGCTGCACTTCGTCGCGGAAGCGGAAGTGATTCTGCACGAGATCTCGCAACACGAGAGCGCAATATCTCCAACCTGTAAAGAAACCATACATCTCCACATCAGTCCGTGGATCGAAGTATTCCGTGCCATTGTCGTAAGCATTTCCGAGCACGTACTGGGGCCACTCCCGACCCGGCCGATCCTCCGGGACCACCGTGGCGTTCAGCTTGAACAACGTCAGCAGCGGATTACTTGCAGAGATCACGTGACGCATGCCATTCCTGCGCGCGACGCCGTATAAACCGGCGTAGATGGCCATCCGGTTTCCGGTCCGGCCCAGGAATATGGCCGACAAACGTCCAGCATTCGGTGCAGGCTCCAGAACTGTCGAAGTATTCGTCCGGTATCGCAGCACGATAGTCCGATTGGCAGTGCTCACGATACCGCGGGATTTAAGTTTGTCAAAGAAAGGACTTCGTAGTTTACTCTCCATCATTTCCAATCGACGGAGAGTGTTCACGGTGACAACGCGATGGTTGGAGTCCGGTAGAAGTAAACCAACTGGGTCGGCGTGCGCAGAGTTTAAGATTCCCTTCTTGACGTGCGCAGACTTGAAGACTCCATTCTTGACGAGCTTGGACTCAGAGTCGCGCTTGGAATTATGGCCGCCATCTTTGACATGCGTAGATCTGTCGCCGCGGCGCTGAACGGGCGGGGAGATGGAGCTGCCACCAACACGGATGACAGTTGACGTGTCCACATCCGCAGGTTCAGCCCAGAAAGATGACAATGACACAGAACCTTTGCCCAAATTTGAGATGAGACAATACGCCACTGCTGCCACGATTGTCAGAGCGATCAAACGTCGTGATGTCGACACGAGAAAAGCCATCGTCTGCAGCTGTCGTGCGTGTCGATACAAATGAATTCCATATCATATGTTTTACATGCTATGTATAATGTAATATGAGCAATACGAATGAAGACAGAGATGAGGAAGGATTTTGTCGTGTGTGCATGGGTGCGTGGAAACCACGAAATTCGATATCTAGGTACATCAATGGACACTAGAAAACATATATGCACGCAAGCACGCACCAATGCACGTACACGCACGTACGCACGCATGCACCGTCGATATATCTCCGCTGTACTAAAGGAAAAGGCGCAACACACACGCGCGCGCGGACACACACACACACACACATACACATACACATACACATACACATACACATACACATACACATACACATACTCATACACATACACATACACATACACATACACATACACATGCACATGCACATGCACATGCACATGCACATGCACATGCACATGCACATGCACATGCACATGCACATGCACATACACATACACATACACATACACATACACATACACATACACATACACATACACATACACATACACATACACATACACATACACATACACATACACATACACATACACATACACATACACATACACATACACATACACATACACATACACATACACATACACATACACATACACATACACATACACATACACATACACATACACATACACATACACATACACATACACATACACATACACATACACATACACATACACATACACATACACATACACATACACATACACATACACATACACATACACATACACATACACATACACATACACATACACATACACATACACATACACATACACATACACATACACATACACATACACATACACATACACATACACATACACATACACATACACATACACATACACATACACATACACATACACATACACATACACATACACATACACATACACATACACATACACATACACATACACATACACATACACATACACATACACATACACATACACATACACATACACATACACATACACATACACATACACATACACATACACATACACATACACATACACATACACATACACATACACATACACATACACATACACATACACATACACATACACATACACACACACACACACACACACACACAGACACATACACATACACATACACATACACATACACATACACATACACATACACATACACATACACATACACATACACATACACATACACATACACATACACATACACATACACATACACATACACATACACATACACATACACATACACATACACATACACATACACATACACATACACATACACATACACATACACATACACATACACATACACATACACATACACATACACATACACATACACATACACATACACATACACATACACATACACATACACATACACATACACATACACATACACATACACATACCCGGACCGGACCGGACCGGACCGGACCGGACCGGACCGGACCGGACCGGACCGGACCGGACCGGACCGGACCGGACCGGACCGGACCGGACCGGACCGGACCGGACCGGACCGGACCGGACCGGACCGGACCGGACCGGACCGGACCGGACCGGACCGGACCGGACCGGACCGGACCGGACCGGACCGGACCGGACCGGACCGGACCGGACCGGACCGGACCGGACCGGACCGGACCGGACCGGACCGGACCGGACCGGACCGGGACCGGACCGGACCGGACGGGACCGGACGGGACGGGACGGGACGGGACGGGACGGGACGGGACGGGACGGGACGGGACGGGACGGGACGGGACGGGACGGGACGGGACGGGACGGGACGGGACCGGACCGGACCGGACCGGACCGGACCGGACCGGACCGGACCGGACCGGACCGGACCGGACCGGACCGGACCTGACCGGACCGGACCGGACCGGACCGGACCGGACCGGACCGGACCGGACCGGACCGGACCGGACCGGACCGGACCGGACCGGACCGGACCGGACCGGACCGGACCGGACCGGACCGGACCGGACCGGACCGGACCGGACCGGACCGGACCGGACCGGACCGGACCGGACCGGACCGGACCGGACCGGACCGGACCGGACCGGACCGGACCGGACCGGACCGGACCGGACCGGACCGGACCGGACCGGACCGGACCGGACCGGACCGGACCGGACCGGACCGGACCGGACCGGACCGGACCGGACCGGAC
>OZ024860.1:2799327-2841827 GCA_964017155.1 Oasisia sp. SBJ-2009
GTTTGAAAACAGCGAAATCGTTATTGTACAAGAACTATATCCGAATGCTAAATGACGTCAGGTTATAAATATGTGACCAATTTGGCGTACACCTTTCAGCAACACGGTCGATCGCACGAAGAAGTGCTTAAGAATTCTAAGCTAAGATATTTGTAAAGATATTTTACAAAAGGATTAGTACGGATAGGTTTACACCTATAGTGTGTGTAAGTGTACGTATATTTACCCGTATACCGACATAGCAAGACAAAGTGTAGATCATAACAATGTCATTCATAACCTCGATTTCCCCGGCGCCGTTAGATGGCAGCAGTGTTTCTCATGTCACGCAGCCGAGCAAGAGTCGGGCAACAGAACCTACATCATTCAGTGATTCGCCATTTTAGGATGGAGCTGCTTACACATTCCTAACGTTGGTGTTTATTGTGTGACTTCTTATTTCTAAGTGGTTAATACTATCGTGATATAATTACGTTGGGCACTAAAACAGTATGTTTCATACCTGGGGCACTAAAACAGTATGTTTCATACCTGATCCATGTAGCCGTTGTAGGGCAGTACGTCGTCGTCACTCACTTTGCTGGGATGTCCCGCTACTTCCAACGTACACAAGGTGTTGTATATCCGACCGCCTGGAAGGGGAAGGTGTGGACGTTACAGCTCAAACGAACAAAGACAGTTAAATATATCATCTGGAATGGTGATAGCAAATGTCATCCAATTATAACTCAAATAAGCACAATACCGGTCTTTAATCACCACCGAAACAAGTTTCGATTCACCAATAAGCAAGTATTGTGCAAATATTAAATTACTTCAGAACACTAATGATATTCCGTACTTTGTGAATGTTTAACAACCATATAATATGTACGGCGCGATACTACAGTTTAAACAACGACATAATAAAAAACATAGATGTTGGTGAAAGTAGCGTTGGTTGCCGAAATTCAAAGGGAGTTCTCGCTATCATATTATATACGATAATACACTTTAATGTATCACCTCCCAATGGTTTCGAGTCCTTGCGCGCGCCGTCCACATACATGTTGATGGCTCGGCCGGTCCACACCAGCGCCACGTGATGCCACTCGTTCCTTGTCTGGGAGACAAACATCGCATGTTATTATGCAGTGTACTTGTCCACACGTCTCACAATAATAATAAATGCTACCAACTGAGAGGGCATCGTTTTTTACAGTGATCATTAAAAGCGCGCCTGTGTGTGGCATGCCTATGTGTGGGGGTGGGTGGGTTGGTAGCTGGGTATATGAAAGCCTGTGGGCAGTCGGGCGAACGGGTGTGTGTGTGTGTGTGTGTGATGTGTGTTTTAGTGTGTTTGTGTGCGGTGTGTGTTCTTAAGTGTGAAATTTATCGCCTGTGCGACATCAACGTCGCTCATACTCATAACGCAGGCCTATTCATGCTTTTGTCGTCATTAAAAACAAGGCATACAATATGCATCATATAAACGTGGAACGTGGACATTAACTATTTGAAATGACACAGAAATACAAAACCACATACAAAGGTCCCAGACAAGCGGCCACTAAACATTGCACATAAACCCATACGCACATAACGCAAGCACATTTTTTTGATGATATGCAAAATATTGATCTGGACACAAATTCCGCAAATGCGAGCGTGGTGATCATTGCCGACAAACGGTGGATTGCATAATGTAACAATGTTATTCAAGTTACGCGCATCCTTTGATGTGACAGAACTTTGAAACGTATGCTATCCAACCCTACCGCAAATACGACTGTTGTCGCCGATCTCTTGTTACTAAGCGTCACTTCAGAGATGATCATGCCCGAGTTGTACACCGTGATGGAGAGCGAGCCGTGGTCTTGGCAGTGGTCGTTGTGGAAGAGCATGGATGTCTTGTCGTCAGCCGTCTTGTACCTGACGAACACACCCAGCCATCGTTCAGTCGACATACATTGCCGGGTGTAGCACAACACTCTTAACAAACGTTCACGCATGCTGATATGGATATTGTAAAGCCATAATTATTTTTTAGATGTAGTAATTTTTGTGTTTTAAACTAGTTATTATTTTTTAACAAGTTTAGTCAAATAATCACATAAAATAAGTTTTAATGTCTTAAATTATTTTAATTAGTTTTATAGATACGTGTCGTATATTCTCTATATCATAATTTATATTTATGTCTTAAATTATATATTATTTGAATATATTTTAACAAATATACTTTGCATGTTTTATGTACCCATTTCAATATCTATGATTGCCCAGAGTGAAATAAATTATTATTATTATCCTGTTACGATCTACTGCCGACACAATTGTATGATTTTGTATCAACCATTTGGTCTGTTAAACGGCAATAATTTAGCGACGGAGTTCAACGTACGGGCGTTATCGCATCTCCCGTCTTGACCCAGACAGACATATCCTTAGATCAGACTATATACATCAGCAGTTGTAATAAAACATTCCGTTGAAGAAACACATCACCGACGGTAAATGTCATAAACAGCCAGCAGGTTAAAGTTCTAGCGGAATGCGTTGCTGATAGATTATCAACGACGTTGTCACCTACTTGCGAACGTTAGATTTAGCGATGTTTTGTGAAAGGATTCACTTCAGAATAAAATACCGTAACTAAAGAGGGCAAGATTCGGTGCGTTGGAACAACGACTTCAGAGTTGATATACACTTGGGTCGGCGAGGGGCAATGTGCTTATGTGATATCACTTCGTACATGATATCATGCATAACACACATGTTTTATAAATATTAATTTCAAGATTATATTACATTTGCAGTGTGTGCTGGACACTAGGGTACGCCCAAACAGTAAAGGAGGGGAATTGGGGAACGTGTCCCACTCCTGCCAAAAGGGACAGGAGAAAGGGTTAGCGGTTCGCCCTCTAATATATACAAATTCCGGGTGCTATTTGTAACTGGAGGTTTTATGAAAATCTTAAAATGTGTTATGAACGATTGAACGGGGACCCAACTGGAGGTCTTGGTGAGCATGAAACTAATATAAAATAGTTCTCTGGTGAGGTTCGACCTTCCGCATATTCGTCACGCTCCTTTGCGACTGAAGCGGTGCCCGCTCACACGCGACTCACCAGAAGACTAATGAGAACGCACGCCAGGAGCTGAATGAGTAGGCGAAGCGTGGTATTGAGAGCCGAGAGTTGTACGGCCTTTTAGGGCGGCTGAACTTGACGCATCCATGACCGGAAGGACAGTCCGCGCGCACGCGTCGTACATTCTCATTCGACACCCACACGCCCCTGGAGCCTTGGAAGTCTTTCTCGAATGTCAAGCACGTGATCTCTCCCCCTGCCTCTGAAACGACAGATTCAGTAGTTGTACTATCGACAATCCTGCTGTCATTCACGGCTCTACCTCCGTAGCCACACATGGAGTCTAGCGCGTTTTTGCGTATATTTCAAAATATGTTGACAGTTTAAGGTAATGTGTAATGTAGCATGACTTGTCTATGTATAAAAACAGGCTAATTTGCTACTTGATTGACTGTTAAGACAATGCTTGTCTCGTTATAAAACATATCTGAAATATAATACTTAATAATAACCAAAGGCGTTGTATTATACGAATATAAATACCTGTGTTTACACGTGTATGCCAAAGTGTGTGCGTGTGCGTGTGCGTGTGCGTGTGCGTGGGCACGTGTGTGTATGTGTGTGTATATGTGTTTGCATGTGTGTTTGTGTGTATATATATATGTGTGTGTGCGTGTGTGTATGTGTGTATATTTTGAGAACATGTCATTGAGGCATACAAGTTCTCATTATTGTCAGTAATAAAGAATCATTCGTGTCACGATGAAAGACACACATCTTTCAACAATGGGAAGAGTCTATGGGATTGTACACCTGGTATTCATAGTTATTGCTTAGAATTGGACTGGTATTTAAGAGTCATTAAATTGAGCTTAATGATATCTTATGTGGAGAGAAAAGTGACACATACCCGATCTCCCTTGGAGCGACACCACAATACACACAGCTAGTACGACAGGTGTGACATACATCATGCTTGTTCTGAAAAGTGTAGTCCAAATGTCACAGTGTATTTATGTGTATGCGAACAAGTGTACTAGGGCGTAAGAGTGCATGTATGTGTATATGTGTGTATGTGTTTATGTGTGTACGTGTCTACGTGTGAACGTATGAACATATGCATGCACGTGTGTATGTATGTATATGTGCGTGCTTATGTGAGTGCGTGTGTGAATATTGTTGCGTGTGTTTATATGTAATTATATTACATCGGATGCGTACATATCGTGTATATGTACGACTATCGTTGTGGTATGTATAAACCGACCAATTTATGTATTTACTAATATATGTGTTCACATATATTTGTACGCATACTAATTAATGCGACATTAATTGGATATCAAGTGAATTTCGCCACGCCACGCCACGCCACGCCACGCCACGCCACGCCACGCCACGCCACGCCACGCCACGCCACGCCACGCCACGCCACGCCACGCCACGCCACGCCACGCCACGCCACGCCACGCCACGCCACGCCACGCCACGCCACGCCACGCCACGCCACGCCACGCCACGCCACGCCACGCCACGCCACGCCACGCCACGCCACGCCACGCCACGCCACGCCACGCCACGCCACGCCACGCCACGCCACGCCACGCCACGCCACGCCACGCCACGCCACGCCACGCCACGCCACGCCACGCCACGCCACGCCACGCCACGCCACGCCACGCCACGCCACGCCACGCCACGCCACGCCACGCCACGCCACGCCACGCCACGCCACGCCACGCCACGCCACGCCACGCCACGCCACGCCACGCCACGCCACGCCACGCCACGCCACGCCACGCCACGCCACGCCACGCCACGCCACGCCACGCCACGCCACGCCACGCCACGCCACGCCACGCCACGCCACGCCACGCCACGCCACGCCACGCCACGCCACGCCACGCCACGCCACGCCACGCCACGCCACGCCACGCCACGCCACGCCACGCCACGCCACGCCACGCCACGCCACGCCACGCCACGCCACGCCACGCCACGCCACGCCACGCCACGCCACGCCACGCCACGCCACGCCACGCCACGCCACGCCACGCCACGCCACGCCACGCCACGCCACGCCACGCCACGCCACGCCACGCCACGCCACGCCACGCCACGCCACGCCACGCCACGCCACGCCACGCCACGCCACGCCACGCCACGCCACGCCACGCCACGCCACGCCACGCCACGCCACGCCACGCCACGCCACGCCACGCCACGCCACGCCACGCCACGCCACGCCACGCCACGCCACGCCACGCCACGCCACGCCACGCCACGCCACGCCACGCCACGCCACGCCACGCCACGCCACGCCACGCCACGCCACGCCACGCCACGCCACGCCACGCCACGCCACGCCACGCCACGCCACGCCACGCCACGCCACGCCACGCCACGCCACGCCACGCCACGCCACGCCACGCCACGCCACGCCACGCCACGCCACGCCACGCCACGCCACGCCACGACACGACACGACACGACACGACACGACACGACACGACACGACACGACACGACACGACACGACACGACACGACACGACACGACACGACACGACACGACACGACACGACACGACACGACACGACACGACACGACACGACACGACACGACACGACACGACACGACACGACACGACACGACACGACACGACACGACACGACACGACACGACACGACACGACACGACACGACACGACACGACACGACACGACACGACACGACACGACACGACACGACACGACACGACACGACACGACACGACACGACACGACACGACACGACACGACACGACACGACACGACACGACACGACACGACACGACACGACACGACACGACACGACACGACACGACACGACACGACACGACACGACACGACACGACACGACACGACACGACACGACACGACACGACACGACACGACACGACACGACACGACACGACATAGTATCTATATTTCTCCGATAATTCAAAAGCAAAGGCAACCTATTGTACATCCGCACGTTATACAGCATAAAGGAATAAACGCTTATAGTGCCATATTTCTTCTCAAAACATCTTTGACATACATTGTCGTCGTTGACCAGATAAATTGTTTCTACGTGCATTCCGAAGGTACGTAGCATTTATAGCAACTATGATGGTGTCACTAAACGCAAGAACTGTCTGGGAATGACATGTTAGCTGCAGACTGAATAAATACCCTAACCCCAGGTTAGTGACCCTTACGAACGACGTACAAACACATTCCAACTTACACCGCAGGTTCACGTCAGTTGACTGAGTGTAGCGCAACTGTTAGAGCGTGTTGAATATCTTGGACATCGCATTGCGTGCCAAACACTGCTGCTAGTTTAGGATATTTACGGACAAGGTACGGTAAAAATACAAAGTAGTAGTAATAATAATCTACACTATTATGAATGTATGTCCACTTCTCAACAAACTCTAATTATTGTCACTTTCATAGTTACAAAAGACTGAACATAAATATAAGCATAGACATAGACACGGACACGGACACGGACACGGACACGGACACGGACACGGACACGGACACGGACACGGACACGGACACGGACACGGACACGGACACGGACACGGACACGGACACGGACACGGACACGGACACGGACACGGACACGGACACGGACACGGACACGGACACGGACACGGACACGGACACGGACACGGACACGGACACGGACACGGACACGGACACGGACACGGACACGGACACGGACACGGACACGGACACGGACACGGACACGGACACGGACACGGACACGGACACGGACACGGACACGGACACGGACACGGACACGGACACGGACACGGACACGGACACGGACACGGACACGGACACGGACACGGACACGGACACGGACACGGACACGGACACGGACACGGACACGGACACGGACACGGACACGGACACGGACACGGACACGGACACGGACACGGACACGGACACGGACACGGACACGGACACGGACACGGACACGGACACGGACACGGACACGGACACGGACACGGACACGGACACGGACACGGACACGGACACGGACACGGACACGGACACGGACACGGACACGGACACGGACACGGACACGGACACGGACACGTACACGTACACGTACACGTACACGTACACGTACACGTACACGTACACGTACACGTACACGTACACGTACACGTACACGTACACGTACACGTACACGTACACGTACACGTACACGTACACGTACACGTACACGTACACGTACACGTACACGTACACGTACACGTACACGTACACGTACACGTACACGTACACGTACACGTACACGTACACGTACACGTACACGTACACGTACACGTACACGTACACGTACACGTACACGTACACGTACACGTACACGTACACGTACACGTACACGTACACGTACACGTACACGTACACGTACACGTACACGTACACGTACACGTACACGTACACGTACACGTACACGTACACGTACACGTACACGTACACGTACACGTACACGTACACGTACACGTACACGTACACGTACACGTACACGTACACGTACACGTACACGTACACGTACACGTACACGTACACGTACACGTACACGTACACGTACACGTACACGTACACGTACACGTACACGTACACGTACACGTACACGTACACGTACACGTACATATATATATATATATATATATATATATATATATATATATATATATATATATGTATATATATATATATACGTACGTATATATATATATACGTATATATATATATATATATATATATATATATATATATATATATATATATATATATATATGTATATATATACGTACGTATATATATATACGTATATATATATATATATATATATATATATATATACGTATATATATATATATATATATATATATACGTATATATATACGTATATATATATATATATATGTATATATATATATATATATATATATATATATATATATATATATATATATACGTATATATATATATATATATATATATATATATATATATATATACGTATATATATATATATATATATATATATATATATTTATATATATATATATATATATATATGTATATAAAACAAACATTACACAAACTATTTTAATGAACAAACACCCAAGGTTAATATCAATGTCAAATATACAAGAAAAACAACGCATCAGTTGTCCATCATGTGTCGTCATCGGTCCATGATGTGGAGGCAGCAACTGTTTATACGAAACTACATTTATGAAACTAAATGTCATAATCGAAGACACCTACCCGTCGCGTGCTTCGACGATGGTGCTTTGGTCGAGACTGTGTAGTTGAATGCGCCCTATGGTTCCTATATAGCCGGGTGTGACGGAATAGTTTCGTGACAATCTGTCGTTGCTTGACGGCCAGACGTTGCGGGCGCCTTGCCATTGATAATAATGGGAGTTTAACTTATGTATTATAAACGTTTTCACTGGCGATATTTTACCAGGCGCCGGTTCGTCCTAGTCAAGTACGCCCACTACATGGAAAGGGGTACTCAGATTTGTTTATGTTCTCCTTTCCGACCAATATAACATGGATGGGTTAACATGATGAAATAAAATTGAGTGAAGTTCCAGTTTTATTCCCGTTAACGTGTAAAGCGCTTTGTCTCAGTGAATACAGCACTTATACTCAATTTGATGAATTATCCGTGTCCAGATCAATCACTTACGGTTCATGAACTTTGATTATGCATCCATCCCACGTTGCGTCATTACACTCTGCTGTAAAAATGAGTTCCTAGCGGCTACGTTGAGTAATGTGCGTGAACACGGAGTCTTCGGGTAGTAATAGCAGCATAACTTCTATGTCCGATATGGTCGTCAAATGCACTGCTTCTAAAATGTTACGAACCAACACCTGTGATATACTCGGCTACACAGTGTTCTCACTCATTAGTTGTGCAAACAAGTTTTAGTGAACATATTGTATATTCTGACGTGTACGAGATTCACGCGTAAAGTCAACATAACATGGAATTATATCGTAATAAATATCAGTAAAATACCACGAGTATATAACAAACTGATGTTTTTTTTACCTAAATTAAGACATTAGACGTATGCAGTAAATAAGGAATGGAGTAATTGTGGCTTTTATTCCGCTATTTTAGTTGACGGTGGCAGAGTTGTATACGTGAATGCATTTGCCACATCGCCACCTGCAGTTTATGTGACTCGCAAAGTGGCAGCAGTCTATAACATTCGGCTAACGTCAATGCCGTATCGGTTTCTATGGTCACATAAACTGTCAGTGTCGTAGGGACTTAGCGGGACACTTAATATATATGCATCGGCGCGATTCGTTGCAACTTAAGGACGTCCATCTTGTTCAGTTATTCTTCCGTACACGGCATTCCTACTTGCGCGTCCCGATTCTTCTTAAATGGAAATTTATACTGATAACTACTTATCCCTTGAAGAAATAAAATGTAAATTATATAAATTAATGTAAAACCTAAACAATGATTAACAAGTGTATAACACACACAAAATATTATAAAGCTGTGTCCGTCATTTCAAGACAAGTTGAATTAATTGAAATGTCTTATAATAAAAAGAGACAGTCTTTAAACTCTTTCTAAACATAGATAATGTCCTAGATGTAAGAATGTTCACAGGTAATTCATTCCATCGCCGTGGTGTTGAGCTGCGCCAAATGCCGCATCGCCAATACACTTCTTTAATGTGCCTTGGTGCAGTGTTGACCCACAGTTCTGACGTAGGCGTCCGTCACGTTTTCGTAGTTGAACAAGTTCTGCAAGATAAGACGGCGCCAAACCATTCATGCATTTATAAATCATTACCAACATCTTAAGGGCAATTAGGCTCTCAGCTGGCAGTAATGCAGCTCTTTAAACACTGGTGTGACGTGTTCGTGTTTACTGGTGCGTGTTACAAGCCTGGCTGCATTGTTCTTGACACGCTGTAGCCGAGCTGTCTGTGATCCCGGGATGTTATGTAACAGTGAATTGCAGTTGGTGACGAGTGCGTTAATTGCATTTTTCGCGACCTCGGCTGTCAGGTAATGCCGTATTGATGACAGTCTATATAGATTCCTTACGCGGTGTGATGGTGAAACTGTATCGTCTCCAATTGTCAAGGTGCAACCTCCGTACGTCTTGAGATGATTTTTTGACGTAAAGATCATCATGTTAGTTTTTTCATCGTTTAATATCAGCATGGGCACCGCCATCCATCGCCTGACTTCCCCAATACAGTCTCTGAGTCGCCTCGCAGTTTCCACTTGGTCGCCTGGTGTAGAGGGATTGTACGACGCATATAGTTGAATGTCATCGCAGACATGCCACATGATACGGATTACCCGTACTCGATACGGATTTTGGTCGTTTTTTAAGTGATACGGCCGTACTCCATCTTGATACGGATTTTAACTAAATTTATGGAGACATTAATTTTAACCACATTATGTCCCTGTATGCGTCACAAAACTACAGCACAATGGAATAATCGTTTACTGTTAGTGACTAAGTAATTCGATTCGAAACGCAGTACAGGAAATGGAGTTCGACGCGGCGAAACCGCCTGTATTTCTGATTTCAAGATGTTGACGCTTGCCAGTGAAACTTCGATATATGCGCGAACTGCTGAGATAAATTTGTATTATTTGATGACACAGTCTGTTTTGCGGTATGTAATTTAAACGTGCTGAAGTGAATTAAAATGTCGGGCCTTTGTTAGGGCCTTTTCAAAACGGTTTTACCACGTTTTTTCTATGTGTATGTGTATGTCATTCTGCACCCACTAAAACGAAGTCAGATATACTTTTTTAAAATTGTGTTTAATATCAATTTAATGTCGTTGAGACGACGCAAATAAGCCGATGTCACTGGGCGTGAGCAATACATAGCGCTCCCCAGACGTATCACGACCGCAAAGCCGATGTCTTGCGATTTGCGAATATGTCCTCAACACTAAGGCTACATCATTAACTTTTTTCTCTATATAATGCAGATATATTTGTTTTAAGCATATTTGATAAGATATGGCTAATTGTTTTTTTTTTCGACTTCGCAATGCACACGCTAGACATCGCCTTTGACAATGCAGGTGCTAGAGGCCTCGATGTGTCTGGGCTGCGCTAATTTAACTGCTCGCGCCTTGTGACATCGGCTTATTTACGTAGACTCGACGGCATTACACTGATCAAACAAAATAAAAAATATATATATGACTTCTTTTTAGCGGGAGTGGTGCAGAATGACATTCCAAACACAACCACATACATTTTGAAAAGGCCTAAATAACCTAGGCCAGTTAACTAGAAGATTTGATTAGTGATACGCGTTGATACGGATTCTTACAGAATGTTAGGTCAGAAATACGGATTGCCATCCCAAAAATGTGGCATGTCTGTCATCGGTATATTTATGATATTTTAAGCCATGTCTTTTGAATATCTATGGCATTGGGGTGGTATATCAAGTGAACATAACTGGTCCAAGGATGAGCCCTGCGGCACATACACACATAAATACATAAACCGATACATACAAACATATACGCATACGCATACGCATACGCATACGCACACGCACACGCACACGCACACGCACACGCACACGCACACGCACACGCACACGCACACGCACACGCACACGCACACGCACACGCACACGCACACGCACACGCACACGCACACGCACACGCACACGCACACGCACACGCACACGCACACGCACACGCACACGCACACGCACACGCACACGCACACGCACACGCACACGCACACGCACACGCACACGCACACGCACACGCACACGCACACGCACACGCACACGCACACGCACACGCACACGCACACGCACACGCACACGCACACGCACACGCACACGCACACGCACACGCACACGCACACGCACACGCACACGCACACGCACACGCACACGCACACGCACACGCACACGCACACGCACACGCACACGCACACGCACACGCACACGCACACGCACACGCACACGCACACGCACACGCACACGCACACGCACACGCACACGCACACGCACACGCACACGCACACGCACACGCACACGCACACGCACACGCACACGCACACGCACACGCACACGCACACGCACATATATATATAGATATATACATATATATATATATATATATATATATATATATATATATATATATATATATATATATATGTGTGTGTGTGTGTGTGTGTGTGTGTGTGTGTGTGTGTGTGTGTGTGTGTGTGTGTGTGTGTGTGTGTGTGTGTGTGTGTGTGTGTGTGTTTATGTCGAATATCAAAAAACCGTTTTGTGCGGAAGAATAATTAAAAACTATGCTTACATAGGACAATCTCAAAATGTACGCAGTTTGCATCTTATTTCATCTTGTTCACTGAGAAAACTTCCACCTTTACTCTGGCGGTCTTTATGAATGAGGGAAGTGACTCAGAAAAACAACCACGAGTCTGAACTGATACATTAGTTTGTTTTTACGTGTATGTTTATACTAGGCAGTTCAACGGGTGACGTACTTCTTTGTCTGACTCCAACCTCGTATAAAAACAGTTTACGTTAATGTACATTATATAGGACGAACATATTAATTGGTATTTGACTGCCTTTGAAGGTTTGGCAATAAGGTTCTTATTCGATGTTATGTTTTAATGCATAATGTATGGTTTAAAACCAATTATATTCCACCTGTATTAAAAATGGTAATCCAGTGAAAAAAGAATTTATCTATAATTAGTATTTAAAATGTATTCGTTTTGAAACTCATTCATTTGATAGTAGTTGTTTACCTTGTTGAAAACATTTCAAAGAATATTATAACTACGTTCTCTGTGTAGAAATAGTTACGAAGTACTTATACTGGCGGTGTTGTTACACGGTTAATTATCCAATGGCACGACTTCTGCGGGTTAGGGTGGTTGATAGGCAACTTGAGACATAGGACGCAAAACATACTGGAACCACCGCGGCGCATACTTGTTTCGCCTGAAGGGTAGGTGTCGACCGCAACACACTTGGATAGTTTTTATGCTAATATTTATTCGTTGTTGATTTCCGCAAACCAGCGTGTTGCTCAGTACTTAAACAGGACACATACCTGCCATCCAGTTTATGTTTCCCATTTCCGAAAAAAAATGGAAGTACTGAACAAACACAGTTGGAAATTACCTCGTGCTACACAGGCACATTCGTGTCAATTATAACAGAGCAAAGGTGTTTCATAATATAATAAACACGTTGACGACACGTCGCCACTAAACTGTGTTGACTCACCAAAACAATGGTCATAAGATAAATATTTAAACCAAATGTTCAAATAGTACAAAAGATGCATTATGTTGACACTATATATATATATATATATATATATATATATATATATATATATATTATATATATATTATATACTATGATTTATATATGATTTACAGCTGTTCGAACACTACCACCATGTCTCATTGAAACCATCACACCTAGCGGCACAAACTACGATTAAATGTTCTTTAGTTCGTAGTAATCCCGGTTGGTGACACCACTAGCAAAGCGTTAAATGAATAGCTTTTATCAAACGAGATGGGCTGTCCTTTTCTTTAAGGCACTTAATCTTACCATGAAACTGTGCATTCCAAGCAAATCTCCATGAGTTATTTATTTCATCACAATACAATTTGTTTAGAATTACAGTCATGACGCGTCCTCTGGGGCGGGAGCGTAAAGGACAAAGGGACACCCTATATACTGCAACCTAGGGATTTCAGTGGAGGCACACATGTTTTGCCGCATTAATCTTGAACAGGAAGGTGAGCTTTTTCAAGCCGCTGTAACCCTGGTGGATATTCATAGTCGCCAGAGGGCACAGAAGTATAAGGTCACGCCCAGCTGGGCGAGCTGGAAAACTGCTGAGGCGCTGTTTGCCCTGGGCCAGCGACCGGTCAACAATTACGTCTCAGCGACCGGTCAACAATTGTACCCAGTAACCCAGTATAACCAGCGGCCTGATAAGCGGGTTTGCCAGCAATTGGCGCCGGCTCCTCCTAGTGGTGCGAGGGCGAATTATTAGAGGAGCGTGCCGCCCTCTGGGAGCTGTTTTTGTTATAAACAAACGCATTGACTACACAACGACCGTCGTTCGACTTGTTTACACCTCGACGCCTCGGGTGTGAAAATCGACGATTTAGGAAAACTCAAGATTTGTTTTGTGACCAGTTTCATCTGGGATTCAACTGAAGGAGTGAAATATTTGAGGAAACTCTATTTCTTAGGTTCTTAGGTGGTTTCCTCCAAACAGCCCAAACTTGGGCTAACGCAGGAATTGTCCTCAAGAATTAGTGAGTCCACTACAGGTTACACATTTACACCCTGTGTGGGATCATTTACTCCAGATAGAAGGGACCACCGGCTTTTAGTGTCTCTTCCGAAAGACACCGGCAAATATGGGGTGAACGAAATTGCCTAAGGTTTGAAACGGCGGTAGGTGGGATTGAACCACCGTCCCCTCGATTGACAGTCCGGCGCTCTACCGCGCGACCACCGCTCCCCATGTATGTTCGTGTGAGCGTGCATGAGCTAGGTGCATCGACACACCAATCACGCAGGTGAGTGTGACAAACAAGCCAGCAGTGCATTCAAGGTTCCAATTTGTCACAGGTCGTGATTGTGACCTATGAAGGGTAACAACGTTGGGAACTTGCATGCGATTACTCGTCAAATTCACAGGTTGTCCATAAGATTTAAATGTCTGATTGTATGCGCATGAATGTATGCGTGCGTGCGTGCGTGGCCCAGAGGGAGGGCGGGGAGTTGTTCGAATTGCATACGTACAACTACTTAGTATAACACTTTATTCACACCACTGGCAACATCATAATAAATACATGTCATTTTGGGTCACGCTGAAAAGACAGTTGTCGTGTATCGCGACATTACTTCATGCAGATATATTGCATCTTCGAGTTCACAAGAATGTTGGTTTTTATTAATTAATAGCCACTCCCAGTTGTAATTGAAATACCGCCATTAATGTCAATGTCTTTTTACGAAGTCTCATTCAAATTGTTTTTGTGTCAGATCTTTTTAGGCGTCGGTCGCGTACCAGAGGCGAGTCGATTTGGAAAAAAATTGAGTTGTGGCAGAGTTATAGTCGGTCGTAAATATTAATGAAAAAATACATTTGTTAACGAGGGAGTATGTTAAGGCTATAGGTTAGACCACAAGAACATGTTCTGCGAGAAGTGTGAGTGTGTGATGGTCTAACTGTTGCATATAGTATTTAGTCTCCAGAGAGTATGGGTGTATGTAGGCCCTTATCTGTTTTGAAGTGGTGAAGAATGATGTGTAATGCTATCGTATGTTATCAAACAACGACCCTTTTTGATGGTATATATATTGTAAGTCCACCGATTTAAAATTACATTTATTTTGGTCAATTATCACGAGTGGGTTTACAATTAATGTGCGATCTAGCAGGGCTTCGTCAGTGTAGCAACATTATACGTAATAACAAATAACAAAATTTTGAGCGACTTAACGGACCCTTTTGAGTAGTACGTAGATTTTCCCAGGGCAACACGGGGTAACTTGGCTAGTGTAATACATCTTTAGTTCTAGATGTTATGATAACACTTTTCTAAAGATGTATCATTTCACAAGTCAGCCCTTCTCATACATTATCGCCAAACCAACCTTTTACTGCGTTAGCCCAGTGGGACGTCACTGCCAAGGCGCTTTTTGTCCGCGGTGATTCTTTTATGTCCCAGAATGAGACGGGAATTACACTAACGTAGTAACGTAGTGGCTCAGGGGTAGAGATACACTCTCGTCAGAATCCGGGTCGGAATACTGTGGTGCCGTGTAAAACCTTGGGCAATTATTTTCTCTCTGCCTAGCTCCAGTTCATTCAGCTGTATGAAGAAGTACCTCGATAAAGACAGTTACAATCTTTTTTTTACGAAAGAACTTCGCCAATTAATTGTCGCATGGCTGAATGCTTCCCGAGAAGCCGATATGGTGTTCGATTGAATAGGTTTGCCAGGGAGTAAAGGGGAAAGTGTTTTGTGTAGTCCTGAGGATTGAATACTGTGTTTTATACTCTCATGAATACTGTGTTTTATACTCTCATGAAGGATACACTTTCATGAAGGATACACTCTCATGAAGGATATACTCTCACGAAGGATACACTGTCATGTAGGATATACTCTCAGGCAGGATACACTTTCACGAAGGATACACTCTCATGAAGGATTTACTCTCATGAAGGATATACTCTCACAAAGGATACACTCTAACGAAGAATACACCACTCTCATGAAGGATACACTCTCACAAAGGATACACTCTCATGAAGAATACACTATCATGATTGTTGTACTCTTATGAAGGATACACTATGACAAAGGATACACTCTCACGAATGATACATTCTTACGAAGAATACACTCTCATAAAAGATACACTCTCATGAAGGATGCACTGTCGCGAATAATACACTCTCATGATTGATATACTCTTATGAATGATGAACTCGTATGAAGGATATACCCTCAGGAAGAATACAATTTCATGAAGGATATACTCTCATGAAGGATATACTATGATAAAGGATACACTCTCAGGAAGGATACACTCTCACGAAGGATACACTCTCATGAAGGATACACTCTCACGAAGGATACTCTCTCATGAAGGATACACTCTCATGAAGGATACACTCTCACGAAGAATACACTCTCATGAAGGATACACTCTCATAAAAGATACACTCTCATGAAGGATGCACTGTCGCGAATAATACACTCTCATGATTGATATACTCTTATGAATGATGTACTCGTATGAAGGATATACCCTCAGGAAGAATACAATTTCATGAAGGATATACTCTCATGAAGGATATACTATGATAAAGGATACACTCTCATGAAGGATACACTCTCACGAAGGATACACTCTCATGAAGGATACACTCTGATGAAGGATACACTCTCACAAAGGATACACTGTCACGAAGGATACACTCTCACGAAGGATACTCTCTCATGAAGGATACACTCTCATGAAGGATACACTCTCACGAAGAATACACTCTCATGAAGGATACACTTTCATGAAAGATACACTCTCATGAAGGATACACTCTCACGAAGGATACACTCTCATGAAGGATACACTCTCATGAAGGATACACTCTCATGAAGAATATATTCTCACGAAGAATACACTCTCACGAAGGATACACTCTCATGAAGGATACACTCTCATGAAGGATACACGGTCATGAATAGGCCAGGTTGGATACATCTGTAGGACATATTTCTTCATTGGGAAACTGCACGAACAGCAGTTACAGAAAAACTATGCAGATGTGATCTGAATAATGCAAAATTATTTTCCAACTGGTAAAAAATCAATTTCATAGTAATGTCTCTGTTTTTTCTGTTTGGCCATTGCCTGCGTGGTTGTTTTTGTAATGTAGTATGTTTCATAGCTGGAAAGAATTATGTCACCACCATGTTGGCAGCTGTACAAAGCGACCCCTGTCGTTTAGGCTTGAGTGCTAGTGAATGAGGCAAGAGGTGGAAACGTGGAAACAAATACACTTCGTCAGCATAGAAGAGACTCAGTGGCTTGTGTTATTGGGCCACATAAATTGTTACACTTTATCGTGCTGACGGACTCTTTGACACTCGCACCAATGGGTACATGTGAATGTGGCATCTTCACTTAGTCCATCTGAACGGAGACGTAAAGGTGAGTGTGCAGTAGCTTCACTGTGAGTACTCCAAGTTTTGAATGATAATTTACTAATAACTGTGGAAAGTCTAACCAAACGACTTGTTCCAGACATTGATTACAGAGACGTTTAAGTGTAATCTGAAGATGTGAAACCATATATATATATATATATATATATATATATATATATATATATATATATATATATATATATATATATAATATATATATATATATATTATATATATATATATATATATATATATATATATATATATATAATATATACACACATAACGACATACAATATAAATGGGCAACGGTTATTTGAAGTATTGTTAGCGTACCAGCATTGTATTACGATGTTTGTCTACTGCTTTTATAGTTAATTATAATATATATATATATATATATATACATATATATATATAATTTTATATATATATATATATATATATATATATATATATATATACTTAACTTCAAAAAGAGTAGACAAACATCGTAATATAATGCTTGTACGCTAACGGTACCTCAAATAACCATTGCACACACGCACATATAATATAATATATATATATATATATATATATATATATATATATATATGCGTGTAGGTATGTGTGATTATCGTAAAACATGGTACATGATCATAGTTTAATGATTACATAATATATATAGTATGCGACAAGCTCTTAGATCGTGTGACCCGAGCGTTTTCGGAGCACATTTTACACCGAAATGTTGTTGGACATCTTATTACAACTCGTTGGTCAGATTATTCTGTCGTCATTGTTTTTGTCAGTCTTTTTGTGTCCAACGCTGCTGACCTCGACTCTTCCACATTGACACCAGTGTCGCAGTTTAGTCAAGACTACTTGAAGATGACACGCGTCCGAGTTGGTTCCCTTGTTGCCGTGGTTGTATTGACCGTCATCACGTATGCAGGTATTCTTAACAATCCTACATATTACGATGCATTCTGCTGTGTTTTACTTATTTCAAATCCGTCGTCCTGTGTCAGTATGTAATCTGGTAACTGTACGAAATCGTTGCAATGCCAACTGTTGTCTACGTCTATGCCAACGTTTATGGTTACGTTTAGTTTCAACAGGTGTTTCCGATAAAACTTTGAAGGTTCTTTTATTAACACTTTCACTCTAAGTAGTTCCAGTTCCTGGCTATGGACAGTTGTAGATAGTTGTGTGTTTGAACAAAATACGCGCATTAGTTACACCGTCACTGAATAATTCCCAAATAAAAAAGATAGTGCTGGGTTGAAACATAATTGCTAAGGAGTAGAAGGTAAAGCGCATTGAGCAGTTGTTGGGACCAGATACTGTGTAATATAAAAGTAAAGGATACAGGTACATTTCTTCAAGTACAATTTAGGATAACTGCCGAACAGAACAAACACAAATGGCGCTGCCCATCGACACTTGTTGAGATTATTTATTCTGATCTAATTCACAACTGGCAATGTGTGCTTCTAGGCGGCAAAAACGTCTAGCACTGGCTGTGAGTCACTTTCTTTAACCAAGCTAATAAAACATGGAAGACTCTTTCCAGCAATTAATTTACGCGTGTGTCTATATGAATGATACGTCTAGTCCTTTGGACTTGTTATCCATACGCTACTTTGTGCGTTGATTAAAGGTCACGGTCGATCTCCCGTGGCGCAATAATTTATTTCGTGCATTACACCATCAGAGTGCGGCATACACACCTTTGAATACAGTCGACTACATTTGGTATCTTTCACTGACTTCACATTCTTTAGAAGCAGTGCCCTTGTAGCAAATGTAATCTGTACTTCGAGTTCATTTATTGGCATGACCCGGGTGCTTATTCGACAGATTGGGTAGGATATGCCTTTTAGGAAAAGTGGTAAGCAAAACGAATGTAAATCGGTTTATCGCATTTGTTTTAGCAATAATGCAGTCCCCAAAACAGCATACATACTTACAATTGCATACATGCATACATACATACGTATGTGAATATTTACATACATACATACATACATACATACATACATACATACATACATACATACATACATACATACATACATACATACATACATACATACATACATACATACATACATACGCACGTACTCACATACGCATACGCACTCAGGTACACACACATAAACAATTCACAAATCTGTATTGCTAACTTCCCAATTGGCGCAATTGTTATCGTTTTAAAAAGTGGTTGGATTATTTTAAGAAATGTTGAACAATGTTGCTACCTATAGCTTAAAAATATCGCTAAATGTAAATGCTGTAATACGTCGGCAATTGTTAATACGTTAGTTGAAATACTGTTGTTAATAGTGGTGAAATAACGTCTGTCTTGACAACTCCCCGAGTATCGGTGGTTATAGTGGACGGCACCAAGGAACTCACGTGCATCGACTTCGAGCGGGGCTACACCGGTTCCCACGGGGTGTGGGTCGACCACCGGTGGATCACGAGGATCTTCCCTGGGTACCGGTCGGTCGACTGTCCGGCCGGGTGGTGCGGACAGTTTCGCCGGTACTCGCGACTCGAAGTGCCTCGCTTCGCCGGCGCCTTCCCGGCCTGGCCCACGTTCAGCGTGAGTCTGTGGTACAAGTCTGACGTCAACGCGACGATGACACTACTGAGGAACGACCAGTGCAATGACGTCGGTTCACTGCACGTGTTCACCTTCCACGGAGACAGCGTCGTCGCCATGATGGTGGCTAGCGAGGGGGACTTCGCCATGACCGCGTCGTCAGGGGTAGGGGAATGATGTCGTCAGAGAAATGACTGTTTTACTGTTCTGGTGAAGTTAGCATACATATTGAAATATAGTTATAAATGTAAGCGAATATTTCTTTTGAGCCGTCGCCTATTTACGGCACAACAATCCTTAATGACAAAAAAACAAACAAATAATAGTAACAATGACAACACTAACAACAACAACAAGAATAATGATTATATTAACCAGACATAACAATTAGTAACATATAATAACACTAATAATAATGATTACAAAAATACTAACAATATTAACAACAATTACAACAATTACAAAAACGTTAGTAATAATAATACTATCACAATATTTTAATTATAATAATAATAACTATGATAACAATACTAATACACCAGCACTTTAGGCTTGATATCAGAACATTTATAATGCAATACAAGTGAACTAATTAACTAGTATTCTTTAGTTACATCGTCAATGCGTAGACTACACGCGAATTGTGTATAATCGCGATCAAATAAAAACAAATTATGGAAATATGCCAGTGAACGTATATCCAAGCTGTACAACCAGGCTCTAGACAACAAAATTATCTTCACAGAAAACTTTCTAATAGTATACGCACTAATATATAAATTAGTCCGTGATGTACGACGCTTCTGATAACATATCTTGGTCGACGTCTTATTCCAGGCCGACCTGGACGTGTGGAATCACATCGCAATGACGTGGGATGGACGAACCATGAGACTGTACCTGAATGGAGACCTCCAAGACAAACAGTCTCTGACAGGTGACTTCGATGATAACATTCGCTTCTGTATTGTGTACAATCACTTCCTTATGGTTTCCCTCTTTGTCCATGTCCGGAAATCCATTTAGTATGCCCGTCATGCAAACTTCAGCGCCGTTGTCGATGGTTGCAGAACTTGGCCGCTGGTTAAGCAGGCAGATGTTTGGTTACGCAGACGGTGGTTTGGTTAAGCAGATGGTGGTTTGGTTAAGCAGATGGTGGTTTGGTTAAGCAGACGGTGATTCATGTCCATCTGCCGCCGTTTCGATACCTCAGGCATGTAACGTGGTTGATTTTCTCGGAGTTCCGTTTCTACCAACTCTCCAAATTTCATCGGTGCCACCTATGATAACTCCATCTGTACCTCCATGAAACGTCCGATAGACCGGCCTCCTTGAAAAAAGAAAGAAAGAAAGTGTTATTCATTTACATCCCAAATACAATAGGTGTATAATATCAAATCAATTTAATATGAATAAGCACATACATTCATATATAAATAAGAATTGTGCTTCAAAAATGCGACTGTTAATTATACAGTAACAGTTGCTTGCTTTATTTTTTAATACTTTTGTTTTCATTCGATTCTAACGAGGGAAGTACGCTGTTCAAAAGAAAAAACCGAAACCGAGATTGCGTGATTGCTTATCTGCACGAAGTGAATTGCTTTTTATATCATAAACTAAACGACAACCATTGGAAATGGAAAAAAACATGTGATAGGCCCGCAGAGTGACGTCCTCTGTCTGTCTGTCTGTCTGTCTGTCTGTCTGTCTGTCTGTCTGTCTGTCTCTCTCTCTCTATTCACACACACATATATATATATATATGTGTATATATATGTAAATATATATATATATATATTTATATATATATATATATATATATATATATATATGTAAATATATATATATATATATATATATATATATATGTATATATGTAAATATATATATATATATATATATATATATATATATATATATATATATATATATTTATACATACAACAATATGTGTATAGTTGTCACGGTCAATGAATAAAACATATGCGTTCAATGATTATACTATTATGCATATTTAACAACAGACACACTGTAAACAGCTTCCTCTCTTTGTGGTGCAGGAAAACGTCTTCACAACAGCAAATGCCCACTGATGATTGGAGGGCCGGCTTACTCGACGACCATGGCCCCGTTCGAAGGATACATGGACCAGGTATGTCAACCTGATAGTGGACCCAGTTAAAGCCAGATCATCTTTGCAATTTGTTGGCCCACCGTATCAGCTGACGTCTGCGCGAAAGTAAACGGTGTTCTCATAACACCGCAAAGTCTATGATAATGTAAAGAATGTTGTATTTATTCATATCATCACAAGCGCTTACACACATTTAAATTGAACGGTACCGGAATTGTAATCAATGCCAAAGCCAATACAACGATAACACATCGCATTCCGCTATGATCGACATAAATATAGAGTACACACGAGATGGGGCGCCACAGTTGGTTCCCTCGGTGATACGTGGTCACATACAAACTGTTACCCACCTACACACATGCAGACACGATGCTGTATGTTGTGAGCCAAACAAAACAAGACAAAACAAATATTATTCGGTTTCACCGCTTTCCGGCTTCCAAAGGCGATGATTAATGTTTTATCAAACCATCCGATGCTGAATTAATCTTGCTTCACAAACGTTGTTCACGATATCGTGTTGTATGGAAAAAGACAAAGCAACCGTTTATTTAGCAGGGTCTGATTCCTGATGAAGTTCGTATTCTCACAGGGCAACGTGTTGTTCTAAGGTGTTGTCTGAAAATGTGAGATAAAAACATGTACAATATGTAGATGGGTACGATAATACAAACTAAATAACATTTAGTTTATCCACTAAGCAGCATACAACATGACACATCTAACTGAAGCGTCATATATGTGTGTTCAATATATATATATATATATATATATATATATATATATATATATATATATATATATATGTGTGTGAATTTCCCGGTTCGGGACAATAAAGTTTTATTGTATTGTATTGTATATATATATATATATATATATATATATATATATATATATATATATATATATATATTGAAGACTTCCTCTATTTGTGGTATGCAGATGTTCTTTCATAGTTTGAAGTAAGTTGCACAATCCAAGTCATAAGTTAGGAATACGTTTGATAATAAGGCGTGCTCAAGCTGTTGGTAGATATAAATGTTGTTAAAAAAGATAGACATAATTTGAGACATACACTACTTTTAACTGATTCATACAAGAACATAATAGTGATGTGTGTCATAGCAGACATGTTTACACGATATCAATAAGGCATCTATGTTATGTCCATGTTTTCCTTGTAGATTTGCCTGTATGGAAGGGCGTTGAAGAACAAAGAAATCAGGAAATTGTATAACAATCCATAAGAGATTGACACTCTCACGTTGAGGTCGATGTCTTCGGTAAATTGCGACTCTTTACGCGGCATGAGACGATCTTGTCGACGAAGTAGACACACAAAAACATGCCGGGGACGTAGTTGTGATTTACTAAGGTTAACCGTTGACAATTGGCCAATAGGCACACGTCACTTTGGTCACTTATGGTTGGTGCAGCATAAGTCTGTAATCATAGAAAACAATAATGCAAAAATAGTAATACAAATGCGTGTATTCACGTAAAGCGGTTAAGGTGTCCAATGCTGTTCCTGGTGCACATGTCCTTATGAGGAGTCCAGTACTGTCTACAAACACGCGGTGAATGAAGGAGTAATGGTGGCACATGAGTCAATAACGCGCCACCGTAAATGTTCAACACTCTGAGCTTTCTCCACAGACATGCCTCTCTACCGGACTCCAGGGGCCAGTTTCATAGCGGCTACTTACGACGTCGTAGCGGGCGAAAACCCGTCGTAAGCCTAAGACGTCGTAACGTTACACTAGTTGCGTTTCACGAGTCTGCTCCATAGTTGCGCTTAGCTGCACCATGTATTTAGTAGGCGTAACTTTACGCTGGTTGAAATATTTACGGTATGCTCCCGAAGTTGAAAATGTACGGTATGCTCCCGACACGCCCACTCTCAACGTTATTATTTTTAATGTATACACTGGATATCTTTTACATTCATCATAGCTTCCCATTTGCTATACGAACGACAAAGGCACAGCTAGAAAGAAAAAAGGATGCTCAGACACATCACAAATACAGGGATTCCCGTACGCTGCATTGTCTATTCGCTGTTAGCTACGACCAGTAGACCGCGTAATTGCGCGTAAAGTTACACGGCTCCATGAAACTGGCCCCAGAGGTAGATATAACATTGGTGTGAGAAAATAATTGAAATACAAACTAATAAGTTTTTTATATGATTCCAAACGTGTGTGACACACTGTGATGTTTTGTATGATTCCAGACTTATGGGACATGTTGTAGAATGTGTTGCCACGAGTTATTACTATATCAACATTTATTAGTGGAAGGAAAAGTCCACACGCCCGCAAACATGCATGCATGCACGCACGCACGCACGCACGCACGCACAACAAACAAATAAACAAACACAAAACACATACACGCGTGCGCGCAAAATATATACACATATTATCTCGCTTTAGATTAAGAAATATTTGTAGTATTTAGTCTTCTAGTTACATTGCAATATGACATGGTAAAACAATGTATGGAGCATTGCTTCATAATATGAACAATTATATGAAACTAATAATAATCTGTTGACAGTGGTGGATATTTGTATGCGAACATTTTACGCGCATTAGTCGCAGCGTGGCTGAATCTTCCTAAATACGTCAAGATGGTGTTCGGTAGTAACTGGTTTGTCAGGGAATAAAGTGGATCGCTCATCAGCCGTCATAAAGATTGGATATTGCGCTGCATTCGAATTTTCCTTTTCTGTTATCTGCAACTGTGTGTCCATAACATATGAGGTTTACTGGGCGTACAATTAATGCAACTACTCTATTGTCAGTCAATACTGAGCAATTATGTACTGCCTGGTATCGCCATCTAGTGATCAACATCAACAGAACAGCCCCTGGCGACTATCCAATCAAGCTATTGACATCGGTTCATGTGAGCATTGACCTTGTCCAGTGTTTCGTTCTTACACGCCCATTCGTTTATTTCTTCGTGTCGTCCTTAAATACACACATATATCTTGGCACGCTCTGCATCGTAGTCGTCTAAAAACGAGTACTTGATTTATATTATTGTGTGTGAACCTCACACAAACATGTGCGGTGCACCTATAGAGTGTACCTACTGTATTACTACCATACGTGATGTTATATCCATGTACACAGTGGTCCGTTCAAAACGGGTACAACATTTAAACTAACTGCAGCCGTTCCTATGGAAGACACGGGTGTTTACCCGATACATCTATGTTGAATTTCAAAAGGATTACCTAGTTTGAATAACAAATAGCATATGCTGGAACTCACATGTTATGAATTGATACTTTCCAAAAATTGTGCACAGTTAATCTCGTATGATTTCTTGTAAAACTGCATCAACCATATAAGAAATATAATGAGATCAGACAAATGTAAAAATAGGCTATTTAATTTGACCCGTACAACAGTGCTGGACAGTCACGTTGAAATGTGTAGTGTATGTACTGTTTACAATATATGTATCTTATTGAATAAAATGGTTATTGGTATATTTGATTATTGTGTCTGTCATAGCATTCCACAACGTTTCAAATCAAGCACCAGTAAGACAAAAACAGAGCTATTCCCTGGCGCCAGATAATGTATTAAGTTTTGGGCCTTTGAGTAAAAACAACGAGTGGTTCCTTTGTTGCTGTAGTGATGAGGCGAAGGACCTGCTGCTCGCGGCAGGTCAGTTATTAGTTAAGGATAAGTTTGTTTTCAGGGTGAGGTCAGCGGACCGTGATCAGTTTAAAGTTCGAATTCATTGGGCGCCACCATACCTGCCCAATGAGGTAATTGCCGATTTTCTCGCAAAATTTGGGAAAGTCCATGCAATAAATTTTGAGAAGTGTGCAAGTAAGGGGTTTGAGGGTGTGAGGACGGGAGTTCTGTCGGTGGTGATGTCCGGGCGGAAGCAAGATATTCCGCACATTATACCTTTGATTCATGAGAATGACAAGTCAGAACTCCTTGTCACAATAGCTGGCAGACAGCCACTTTGCCTAGAATGTTCGACGTCGTACTGCCGACACTGTAGTCGATATGGCCACTTGTCAGAGACGTGCGCGGCAGCTGGTTCTTATGCCAGTGCGCTGCGGGAGGTGACGAGAGCAACAGTGGCGGAATCGGCTGTAAATATAGAGGAGGAGGAGATGGAAGTAGTGACAGAGGGTAAGGGTGAGGGTGAGGGTGAAGGGAGTAAGGAAGTAGTGTCGGAGGAAGGTGACGATAATGGTGGGACAGCGGCCGGAACAGCGACGGTGCAGCTAGCGTCGCCGGTGGGAGGTGCTGCATCGGCTGTTGAGTCGGCTGTTGCGGCGGCTGAGCAGCCGATGGCGGCGGTGAAGAAAGGTGTGGGTAGAAAGCCGAGAGGTAAGAAGGGGAAAAGGTGTGGTTGGAGGCAGCGAGGAAATTAGAGAGAGTATTGACCTACGCGCAACCAGCGAAGGAACTTAAAATAACGAAAACATGACTTCCTTAAAGTACGGATTGAGTATATTATTGTGAACAGAGAAGTAAGGAATAAGATGAATGAAATGAGGCTAAACAGGAATGTATTGATGACAGTTGCAAGAACAGATTCTTTTTATAAGGATTAAGTAGGACGAAACAAAATGGCTTATATTACTCTTAAGACCTAGAAGTGTAAAGCAACAGTCATTGAATACATATAAATTAACTGACGGAAATCGGTGTTGTACTGGATAAGTGAACAATTAGTTTCACAACTACAGCCATATAATGAGAAAGCTGAAATCGTGAAAATAGCCGGAGTAGAAAACATATGGATGATCATACAATGTTATGTTGTCGTCAAGGGTCTTGTTACGATTTCAATCCGCCCAACGTCGCGCTCTCTGAATCTTTCCACGCGTAACAAATTGTCACATTTATTCGCCCCACCCATTGCAAGTGTGGCGAACTTGTTAGCAAAGAAGCAGCAACTACCCTGGTCTGAGAGGAACGACTCGTTTATGGTTGTGAAGTAAACGGCGTTACACCACGCCTACTGCGTCGTATGTTTTGGTTGTATAAAAGACGCGACGTCGCTGGACATGACCATCCTACGTGAGTTATCGTAGTGACATACTTGTATAATGACATTCACGATCCTGGAATAAATGCACTGCAACGACATAATGTGGGATTTATTTACGCGAGAATGTTCGAGGACAACTGTATTATTGTGCCATGAATGTTAGCTCGTAAACTGTGAAGATGGACGATAGGATATTCAAAGCACCAACCCCCCTTCTGGCTGGGCAGACATCATCTGCAATAAAAGTTAGGTATAAATACACACGCATGAAGGTCCAGCACCGTGTAAATATTATGTCCAGGTCATTCGTACTACACACATAGTAGTGACAATTCTCGCGGTTCACGTGTCTCGTCAAAGTAGCTGTCGAAACGGTCTGTACCATGTAAGTACTTCTTCATAACAGGCATGAAGCGTATATTTTAAAACATCATTACAGATGACATGTCGCAGAAGAGAAGTATTGTGTTATTCTTCATTTGTATGACAGATATTTAGATAAGCAAAGCAGTACATCTCGTTAAGTTGACGTCGTTTTTATCTGTAGTAAGCTCTGATTAACATTGAACCCATATTATATGTTTGTGCTGGAAACATCATGTGCATTCTTGAACGCATACGTTTGGCAATTGAACGTTGTTTTCTTTCAAATGGTTCTTGAAAGCTGGACGTGATGTGCCGATTGGTCATGTGCCTCTTTGCCTTGGCGGTGACGATTGCACTTGTACCTCAAGTTGCAGGTATATAGGAGTGTTTGTAGTATTTGTACAACATTACAACGTTACCATTGCGAGTTAACTCACACTTGATATCATGCAATGTCGTAAGTTAAGGTGACACATAAATTAAACCAATATGCACAACCCATTTTGTTTATCCCGATGTAATCGTTTTTTCACGGCATATTTAATTCCCGTCTGTTTCATTTATAAATTATATCATCTATATTTAGAACTCTGTTTGAAATCGTTTGTGAGAAGTATGATTAAACTATATGGCAAAATGCAGCTTTTTGACAATCGCCGAATTTAGAGGGAAATGCGTTCTTCAAATAAATGACCATCTGTTATGCAGCTGCTCGTTTTCATGTTTTTCCAATGAACAGTCACCAACATATGTAGTTCACGTCATTTGAAGGTCTGTGTCTTATGTACTGTCTGTGTTTGGCTTTGTAGCTCGTAAGGAAATCACGTGTCTGACGTTTGAGAAGGGATTTGATGCTCTGTTCGGGGTATGGACGCAAGTGATTTGGAAGAATCAGAATGTGTTTCGCTACGGAGCAGGAGCAGATATTTCTGGTGCTGGCGCCTACCTCGAAGGCGGTCATATTAACATCCCTCGCTTCGCAAGGTTTAGTATTATTCAACATTAATATAATATTCTTCACAACATATCAACACACATTTGTGTGCACATACTGTACTGTTTCGCTCACGTCGCACTTGTTTTAACTACATTTCTACAACATGCTTAAGTTGTGTCATCCGGGATTCCTATTGTTGATACACGATATATTGTGATGTTGTAAATAAAAACGCCTGACAGTCGCTGTTCAATGTATGTTTCTAAGTGCGTCTTTTAAAGCGAAAGAAGAAACCACGTGTCAGTTTGCACGCTGGCCTTGCATAACACGTTAGTTTCACCAAAGAAAGCGTGACAAAATAACTCCGCGAGATAATCATCTTATGTGCATTCGCGTCGTTCGACCTTTTCGGCTATGTTGACCATATCTCGCGTAATTATTATGTAAAATGTATGTTTTATGTAAAATATTCTTCATTATAGTAATGAATTTACTGATGCTTTTTTTCCGCCAAATAAAAAAATCCGGTGACATAATTTCTAATGAGCACCACACCATATAGGGCCTAATTGGTGTGGTATATTTTTCATTGAATTTATCGGTGTATCGTTCCTGCTTAGACCGCATCAATTAAATGAGAACAACTTGACATATTGAAATACTGTAACAGTCATAACTCCTGCTCTTGGTAGATTATTCGGTGAGTAGATAAAACTAGGAACTGACTTGTCATATATGAAATCAAATATCTGGTTGTATATACCAATCATTGTTTATTTTTGGATTGCGCATTATTTGGATTGTACATAAGGCTATTGCTGACACATGATTATTCGTATACACAGCGCATACGACGCGTGGAGCCAGTTCTCGATTAGCTTGTGGTACAAGCCTTCGACGGACGACTACCACATGGTCTTGGTGAACACGGAGATGTGCGGAGACAGGCCGGCGTTGAAGATTGTGTGCTTTCGGGGGCATGCCATACAAGTAGACCTGTTTCTGAACAACAATTGGTCCTCGGTGTTTGGGCGCACCGCGCCCCGCGAAGAGGTATGTACTATTATGCCGATCTGCGTAAAAGAAACAGTATCTCACCCGCAGTAATGTTAACGGGATGCTGATATGCGAAGTTGATTTGTGGAAGGTTCATATTGTACTTGGGGCTAGGCTTACTTCAAACAGCTTATCAATTGACCACGAATGTGTTCGTCCGATTAATCTGCGACACAAACAAACAACATTGGTGTGGTTATGGTCACACTCTACAATTTTGTGACGCCCAGCGGAGTCGTGTCTAATCGCTCGTACAATATATCTTGCGATATATCGGTACAACGAACACACGTTCGGATTGGTATGTTAGCCATGGAATTGAATGTCTAGGTCATTGGTGTCATTACGGAAGTCCAGGTGTATATAGTAAAGCACTCTACAGGCAATGTTAACACTTTACTACCGGTAACCAGAACGGCTCGTTTAATTGATGAAAATAAATCAACTGCTAAGTTGAATTGTTATAATTTCTTCCTGTTGGCAGGAGTCCCAACAATGGAACCACATGGTGATGTCGTGGGATGGACACATGGCGCGCCTGTACTTGAATGGAACTGAAGTCGATAAACACGAATTACCAGGTATATTATATGCTATTTACCATGTTGGGCGGACGGACGGACGGACGGACGGACGGACGGACGGACGGACGGACGGACGGACGGACGGACGGACGGACGGACGGACGGACGGACGGACGGACGGACGGACGGACGGACGGACGGACGGACGGACGGACGGACGGACGGACGGACGGACGGACGGACGGGCGGGCGGGCGGGCGGGCGGGCGGGCGGGCGGGCGGAAGGGCGGGAGGGCGGGAGGGCGGGCGGGCGGGCTGGCTGGCTGGCTGGCTGGCTGGCTGGCTGGCTGGCTGGCTGGCTGGCGTACGGACGGACGGACGGACGGACGGACGGACGGACGGACGGACGGACGGACGGACGGACGGACGGACGGACGGACGGACGGACGGACGGACGGACGGACGGACGGACGGACGGACGGACGGACGGACGGACGGACGGACGGACGGACGGACGGACGGACGGACGGACGGACGGTGACGGACGGACGGACGGTGACGGACGGACGGACGGACGGACGGACGGACGGACGGACGGACGGACGGACGGACGGACGGACGGACGGACGGACGGACGGACGGACGGACGGACGGACGGACGGACGGACGGACGGACGGACGGACGGACGGACGGACGGACGGACGGACGGACGGACGGACGGACGGACGGACGGACGGACGGACGGACGGACGGACGGACGGACGGACGGACGGACGGACGGACGGACGGACGGACGGACGGACGGACGGACGGACGGACGGACGGACGGACGGACGGACGGACGGACGGACGGACGGACGGACGGACGGACGGACGGACGGACGGACGGACGGACGGACGGACGGACGGACGGACGGACGGACGGACGGACGGACGGACGGACGGACGGACGGACGGACGGACGGACGGACGGACGGACGGACGGACGGACGGACGGACGGACGGACGGACGGACGGACGGACGGACGGACGGACGGACGGACGGACGGACGGACGGACGGACGGACGGACGGACGGACGGACGGACGGACGGACGGACGGACGGACGGACGGACGGACGGACGGACGGACGGACGGACGGACGGACGGAACTAGTTGTCGTAAGATGATAAGTATAAAATGTGTTTCTTTTTAGCAAACGGAGACCGAATATACAACTCCCGCTGTGATTTGACCATCGGCACTCGCCCGCCCCACGCCACTCCCGTCTTAGCCACATACCACGGCTACCTCGACCAGGCAAGATATCGTCCTACATTCCTTACAAAACCAGTTAATAATGTTGACGTTATAAATAGAAATCTAGTTAACGTCATTTAAAATTACGCGCGCGGGCGGGCGGGCGTGCCTGCGTGCCTGCGTGCCTTCGTGCCTGCGTGCCTGCGTGCCTGCGTGCCTGCGTGCCTGCGTGCCTGCGTGCCTGCGTGCCTGCGTGCCTGCGTGCCTGCGTGCCTGCGTGCCTGCGTGCCTGCGTGCCTGCGTGCCTGCGTGCCTGCGTGCCTGCGTGCCTGCGTGTCTGCGTGCCTGCGTGTCTGCGTGTCTGCGTGTCTGCGTGTATGTGTGTGTATGTGTTTGTGTGAGTGTGTGCTTGCGTGCGTGCGTGGATGGTTGGATGAATAAGTTATTTAGCATGCATTCGTGTCTACAGTTTGGTGTTTTGGGGCGTATGTATATGTGGTGTTGAAGGCATCAGTGTCTAATTATACGTTTCGATTGCATATAACAATGTATTTATCATGCACGCGGTGTATCTCTAGGCTTAACGTCGTTTTGTTGAACTCGATTTCGTTATATTAAACAAATTAACGTTAAACTTTATCAGATACACCGCAGGTAAAGTTACTTTACTGTTGAAAATGACAAAGCCGCCAAGGGCTGTGTTCACAGTCAAAAACCCATTTAATGCTGAGCTGATTGCCATTGGAGTTTCTTTTATACAAACGTAGGAGTTTATTCAGAAGCATAAAGCCAAGAACGTTCATACTATTATCGACTGATTCAGGAAACCCGACAATGCTACTCGACGTGTAGCTTTGCCTTGATGAGGAAGGTTAATAAGTAATTATGTTCTCTCTGGCTGTAGGTTTGTTTCTATAGAGTGGGACTCAGTGCCAGCGAAGTGACATTCCTATACAACAACCCGTCAACCACTCGTCTGCTGTAGGTTTGTTTCTATAGAGTGGGTCTCAGTGCCAGGGAAGTGACATTCCTATACAACAACCCGTCAACCACTCGTCTGCCGTAGGTTTGTTTCTATAGAGTGGGACTCAGTGCCAGCGAAGTGACATTCCTATACAACAACCCGTCAACCACTCGTCTGCTGTAGGTTTGTTTCTATAGAGTGGGTCTCAGTGCCAGGGAAGTGACATTCCTATACAACAACCCGTCAACCACTCGTCTGCCGTAGGTTTGTTTCTATAGAGTGGGACTCAGTGCCAGCGAAGTGACATTCCTATACAACAACCCGTCAACCACTCGTCTGCCGTAGGTGAATGATGTAGATCACACGATGAGAGATGCAGCCTCCCAAAGCACTAGTATGTCATAGTTGCAATATGTCTCTACAGCAAACAGCGTACGTTCGGTGTTGTGGAAACTAAACTATTAAACGAACACGCAGTGTACGTCTCGTATCTTAGCAACATAAACATATGTTTTCAGTGAATTGCTTGCGATTTTTCGGTTTCTTTTTCACACAGCGATATAACTAGCAGTGTTTTATATCAATAATAATGCATATAGCATTTAAAGAACGGTGAGATAATTAATTATGCTTTGTCTTAATCGAGGCCAATGCTTTCGTCGTTATTTTTTGTTTGTGCGTTCTCTGTTTGGGTTGGGTATTGTAATTTGATTTCGATTATCCAGATCGCCTGCTAACTCACGGTACCAGAAAGGGCGGTTTGCATCTTCTTGCCCATAATGCCGTCCTTGAAGAGAATTATTTGCACGAGAGCATGCATTCAGTTTAACCTCCAACGTAACACATACATATATGTTTATCTAAGATTGCACTTTCTAGAGGAGACCGGGGCAAGTTGTGGCAAAAACAACACATTTCTGGATTGGATGTAGGTTTCTTGACCGATCGAAACCTTTATTAGTCCAAAGGTTCCCCATATATCTCCAGAAGATAATTGGTGCATAGTTAAATGCCTCGCTTATTACATATGTGTGGCATAATAACTTATATGAGGTGTTCTGAAGTGTCACAAGTTACCCGGGTACGGGTACACCTAAAAAAGACACCTATTTTAAAGGATTGCGGGTGAGTTTCTTAGCCTAGTTCAATACAGTGCGATCACAAAATAACTCAGTTGTGTGGATGGTAATTGTTCAACTCATATGAACGGAGTAACACACGCGAACATTCTTGCGGGCACACGGGCACATACACATGAACGCGCGTACACACATACACACAGACCATATAATATCGAGGGGTGTAAAGATTCGTAGGTTATTTTGTCACACAGTAGGCAATTACATAATGGGGTCCAACTGGACTACAGAACACTATAGCGATATTTTAATAACAATAATCCTCTGAGTGAATAAAAGTCAGAACTTTCACAGGCGAATGTCAATTTCAGTTTCAACATTATGCACAATTATTGAGCTCAACAAATCAGGCACGCTTGGTGGTTGTCGACCAGGGCTCCACTACACCGTCACGTACGTATCTGTGTGGTGAACTCAACAAAATTAAATTTGCCTAACAATTGCGACATAAGTTACCGAAATTACACAGTCGCGCCTCCTGGTGGTATTAGACTACATCACTTTACGAAATGTTTCTATACTAATCATAACTTATGAAGTGTATGAATCATTGCTTGGAGGACCAGTTTTGTGTCATTGTATTTCAATAATTAGTTGTTACAGTTACGTAGTAGCTTGCACATAATGTAGGACACAGATAAATTTTAGCAAACATGCAACAAATAAAATATTAATACTGGTCACTAACTTGACATAAAGTAATTTAGTGGAAGCCGGAACAGTGGCGTTTTGTTAGTTAATTATTGACCAACACTTGATTACGCTTACTCTCTTCTGGTTACAAAGACAAGGTATTTTGTAGATGCACTTGCAAAACCATAACACTAAATATAAGGTGGACACCAACAAACACTACATTGGTATTGTACAAAGCGATTGACAAGTATACATGTAACTACAGAGGACACACTGACCAATGATGTAATTGTAATCTTATCAATCAGGTCTTGCAGTGGACCATGAGGATAACTAAACTCCACAAAACCCACGCTAACAATACGACGAAATGCAAATTAGTGGCAACGTGTGTTAGCATGCTTAATCATACTTTTAAGGTATTATTTACTCTTCTAATTAAACCACGTAGCAAAGTGGGCGATTGTCCTTTAATTGACCTAATTTTGTGTGGATGTGTTAAACAATTATTGAATTGTAAGGGTTTTCACCATAATATATGGGGAATTCTTTGAGCCAGCACCCCAGGATGCTGCGAACACTTCCACTGGATGCTTGTAAGCAGGAGAGGTCGTAATGCGTTGTAGGATGTTTGTATCCTGCTGGCGATATGACTTGCACAGTACATAGTTTAAATCATGTTTACTCAGATACTGTGTTTTGTATTATGATACTTAATCAACGCGGGAAGTTTAGCTAGATTGTAATCACTGGTCAGGCTTCGGTTCAGGAATTTAATAGGTATTTTGTGTGTATCCTTTGTAGTAAATTGGAACTGCATATTATGCTAATAGGAAGTAAAATAAGTATATGGAACTGCAATACCTTTTTGAATAATTATCTGTGTTCTGCTATAACATGTTGATGCAGGAAGGAGTGCTCACATGAATGATGTGAGAGTCTTTAATGAGTCTCCAGAGCAGTGATGGGGCATGTGTTCAAAAATAAGACCACCAATAAAAACTGAGAACTGACTGGAGCTGATTTGTTGTTGTGCTATTGTTGCCCTACACACATACACACACAAGCACGCACACACACACACACACACACACACACACACACACACACACACACACACACACACAAACACACACAAACACACACAAACACACACAAACACACACACTCAGACACACACAAACATATATGTATATATATATATATATATATATATATATATATATATACACGCACACGCACACGCACACGCACACACATATATATATATATATATGTATATATATAAATATATATATACATATATATATATATATATATATATATATATATATATATATATATATATATATATTATGCATATATCGTTGCCATCCACACACACACACACACACACACATATATATATATATATATATATATATATATATATATATATATACATATATATATATATATATATATATATATATATATATATATATATATATATATATATATATATATACACATATGTATGTTTAAGGTAGTAATTTGGATGTATGCATACATTCATCATTGTATGCATTGCCTAATTGCTAATTAAGAGAGGTTGTGTATGTATATATATATATATATATATATATATATATATATATATATATATATATATATATATATATATATATATATATATATAATGTGTAGATGTAGGGAATGTAGCGTAACACCGACACATACAATTGAACGTGTCTGCAGGTGCGTTCTCAATGACCAACTGTTGTCCATTTAATAATCAAATATATCTGTTTTATGGGATTTGCGTGCCCAAAATGTCCCGGCCATGACGCAGGTGTCCCCCGTGGTTGCAGGTGTCCCTCGTAAATTGTTAGTACAAGTAGAACATCTATGTTGACAACATAATGGTTTGGGTGAAAAACGGTTTCCTAATGCCGAGTTATATTTACAAATGTTAAGATGCGACCGAAAGGCCGACTTCGATTGGCCTACTCAAGGTACTCGCCTTACCCTAACGTTTACACTGCGCACGCAGTACCACGAGAGTAATTCAACTGAACACCGATGGTCGTCATCACGGAGATAAACGCCTTTGTAAATAAATAAAATAAAGTAATCAGTTGATCAGTGTGTACATTGTGATGTTCATCTTCTTGGCTTTAAATTATCGTTCATAGAATGTGGTGACTTTAATCCATATTTAAATGATTGTTTCGTGTAATGTTTTATTAATTTATCGTGCAGTAGGGGCCTACGTTCCCAATTGAGTTTCACTGCTAATGAGGTAGTTACTCGAATGAATCCTCTCCAAACTGCGATTGCCTCGGGAGCGGCCTTGAAGATTGACCTTGTTTATCTATGTCAAGAAGTGTCACGTGAGCAAGTGATCTTGGATGTTCGCTTGGGACTCAGGTTACTCGAGTTACTCGCATATCTCAATCGAAGTCGGCCAAAGTGTGGCGTTCTACAAACCCAAAGCGTGCTTAACTGCGTTTACACGTTGCAAAATGCTTGCCTTAGCATTCACGACCATTCTCAGTGCATTCTGGAAAGGTTTCATTATTAGAAAATAATAAAGCTATTTCGCCGGTGTTCAATTGTTGTTTTTTCATTGACGATGGCAGTTGTTTACCGATAGTTTATTGTGCATGGTTACAAAAGACATATTTTTCAACAGCTTTCATCGACCAAGAGAAACCATGTTCGAAGCCTGTGCTAACATGTCGAATCTTGCAGAAGTGTTGTCACGCGGCATTGCTTCGGTTTAGCCAGCCGTGACGGTGTTCGCTTGACTAGGTTTGCCTCGCCCACAGTGTGAATTCGAAATGGCACTGGTAAATCCTAAGGTCCGACCACGCGCTCTCTAAGAACATCGTTTGTAGACATCCAGCTGAGAATAGAAATAACTTCACACCGATAAAACAGCAATATTTTAGCCGCAACACAAAGGATAGGTGTAGCTCGTAATAGCCAGTGTGCCAGTCCTTTTACTGCGTACACAATGACGACAGTATGGGGATCGCGTGACATGGGCAATGATGGAAATAACCCTTGAACACTAGTCAACACTAAGACTAAAAACGCAGATTTACTGACAACTGCAGGTTTCTACATTCCTGACATTTTAAAAACGAGACGTGTAGTTAGGTAAACAAGTCGATAGAACCAGCAGGGGTAGCAGTTTGCCTTCTCATAGAAGTGGTATATAATTACATTAGCGATACAGTGGAACACACAAACAGGGTAACCCAAAGATTTGTGATTAGGTTTGTAACAGTGAGTGGATTATGACACCCTGTAAAAATATTACAGAAACTAGACTAAAGTAATACTAGTTACATGTCTTCGAGCCCGCATATAAATTATCGTTAGTGGATGACAACCGTGCATTGTGGTTGTGTGAAGCTACATTGGAATGCTACAGACGTAGCAACGTAGTTGTTTTTGTGTAAACGCATAACTCGCAGAGGAGGTAATGTTTTTGCACCTACATTGTACATTTCTACCCGGTTAACCATTTCTGTCTCCGGAGCTGGTGATTATATGTCTATAGATATATGTTATTTTTGGCGACAACTAGCCACTGCTATGTGCCACCATGCTACAACTGCTATACCGGGTTTGCTATTTATGGTGCTACCCTTAGGCTTTTGCAACATCTGCTAGTGCAACTATTATATACGTTCATTTCAATAGCATTGTTCTACCTCGTGCTGCATTGTTCGTTGGGGGGACTTCAAAGTATATGATGTGGTTTTTCTTTAAGTGTGCGTTCTGGGCTATGTTCAGAAAAGATCTACTCTAACCGGAATTTCGCATCTCTTCATTAAAGTTACGTTCACACACATAATGTGAGAAATGTTTTTGGACATCAATTACTATTGCAATAAGCGCATGTACCCGACAACAGAGAATTAAAAACGACGTCACTGCAAAGGCAAGTCTCAAAAAGAACACCGCACATGTCAACAGCACGGCAAAGCCAACCGATATATTTCATTTGGCTCACGGCACGATTCTAACCACCGACCGAGGAATATAACATATCAAAGTGTGTAGGCCACGCCCACTGACGTCAAGGCGCATGCGCAACTTTGGGGTGATTCTTCTGTGGACGCTCTCGTTGTTGAAGACCTTTAGTTGGCAGTTGGATTGGCGCCGCGACATATGTGTAAGTATGCGGGCGCCAGCGCCTGTCACAACAGACAGTGGTGTTCACCTTCTCAGGAATGTGGACAAATACTCTGGAATTCTTGCGCGTTGTGTTTGATGAGGCATAGTTGGGAATGTATTCGTAAATATAATAGGATAATATTATATAGCATAGAATTTGTTTAATTCGAGCAATTGCATGTTATGTTATTATTATTATTGTTATTAGTAGTAGTAGTAGTAGTTGCTGTTGTTATATTACTGCTATATTTGTGTATACTTTCATATTATATTCGTAGTGTCAACTAATTCATATGGACATGTACAGTCAGGTCACCCTAAGGAGATGATCTGAATAGCATAGCGAGGTGACCGCATTGCTACACTTCGAATAATATGGGACTGTCCTATGCTTCTAGTAATTGTGAGATGGTGGTATTGTCTAGGCCATCGTACACCTAGCTTCGTCTCTCTCTCTCTCTCTCTCTCTCTCTCTCTCTCTCTCTCCCTGTCTCTCTCTCCCCCCCTCTCTCTCTCTCTCTCTCTCTATTATAATGAAAATAGCATAGGCCGTATTATCGCATTTTTCAATGTACATAGATTGACCACTGCTGCACAAGTTTAACTCCTACCGCGTCTGACATGAGAAATTCCCCCGCCACTGCCGTTGCTGTGGCAACGTTGCTTGTTCTTGTTGCTCAGTCGACGTTGGTCGGTGAGTGACGTTTGTACATAATACTACTACATATTCAGTAAACATTATATGTCTCTGATTAGTTGTGATCGTCATGTATTCGTAGACCGCTTACTAATCAGACTCATGAATATGTTCAACACATCATTATTTCTCTACTATATTGAACATTATTTTATGTAAGGAAGAAAATTATTAAGGACATTATTATTATGTATCAATATTTAACGAGATTATTATTATTAATGACAAAAGATGTACACCTAAGCAATATATCCCCATCAAAGAGTGTACATATACTAAAATACACACTTGGCTTTCGATGAAAATTTTGCCGTTATTTCGGTTGTAAACTAGATTGGGGATCAAAGGTCATTCGACGTGTAATTCGGTAAAGTATATTTCGCTGAACGAACGATTGGGACGACGCAGTGACGCATCTTGACAGCGGATCGGATGACACGATGCCATAGCCGAAGGCCTCATGCTGACGTGCAATGTGTACTGATGTCATCGAGTTCAAAATTCGCGTGACGTGTTATTTCAGACGGAGGCCGCCATGAATTAGCTTGCCTGTCGTTCGACAATGGCTTCACCCCGCCTAAGAATACGAGTCCAATATATCACAAGAATGTGCAAATCACATCAGACAATTGTGTCTACGGCAGATGCGGCTACTTCAAGTAAATTCAGCTTTTAAACATTGTTTGTTATGAAAACGATGCGCGACCGCGACGTTTCCCCTATTGACAACATAGCCAACTTCAATTTTAATGTATATATAAAATGCCAATGTCCCGCTTTCCCAATGACTATGCTTTACCAATGAGGTTCATTACTAATAAAGAACGTTGAAAGGCTGGTATGGTTTACAATAAGTATAATATTTTGTATTTGTGTTGCTTGTGATATTTTGTATATAATGGTCACTGTATTAAGTTTCACATTTGTGGAATGATGTATTCTATCCATATAATTGATAACGTTTATGATGCAACTACAAAATTAGTTACTAATTGTTATTATTTAATCAACCGGGTGCTTATTATGTTGTTGTGTGTATGTGTGTATTTGTGTAAGTGTGTATGGAGAAGAAGAATTATGTTTTATTCGACCAGCATTTTAACCAAATGCATCCACTAAGTTAAAAATGTTAGTTGCTTGAGCAAAATCATTGATATATAAATAAAAGTGATCCTGAGATTGATCCTTGTGGTACGCCTGTTGTTGTTTATGACGTATATGATTTGACATTGGCAATTTCCGTGTATTGTTTACGATTTTCTAGGTGGCTGCTTAATAATTTGAGATGTATTCCATGTACACCATACTGTTTCAATTTATCAATTAAAATTGCATGATCAATGGTATCAACAGCTTTGGAAAGATCTAAGTAAATGTTAGTTGGTATTTCATCCTTGTCCAGTTCGGTTATTATATATATATATTAATTCAAGTGCCGCACAGTATGTATGTATGTATGTATGTATGTATGTATGTATGTATGTATGTATGTATGTATGTATGTATGTATGTATGTATGTATGTATGTATGTATGCATGCATGCATGCATGCATGTATGTATGTATGTATGTATGTATGTATGTATGTATGTATGTATGCATGCATGTATGTATGTATGTATGTATGTATGTATGTATGTATGTATGTATGTATGTATGTATGTATGTATGTATGTATGTATGTATGTATGTATGTATGTATGTATGTATGTATGCATGTATGTATTTATGAATGTATGCATGTTTGTGTATGTATGCATGTATGTATGCATGTATGTATGCATGTATGTATGCATGTATGTATGCATGTATGTATGCATGTATGTATGCATGTATGTATATGTGTATGCGTATATATAAGCATTTTGAATCTGTGTATGTATGTATCATGATTATTATTATAATACATATTTATTTTTAAGAAAACAAATTTACGACATTATAATGTCTACAAAAATGAACAGCAGCAGCACAGATGAGTCACTTAAACGCCTATCTGTGATTTTGCTGCTAACAACGAATGGGTTCTTTCAGCGGCCAGTCTACGACGATGCTCTACATTCCGCCCCCGATTCTCATCGGCAGGAAGTGCTTCTCGCTGAGTTTCTGGTTCCGGTTTGACGGGTCCAGCTTCATCAGCAGCATCGTGTCAGGAGGGCTATGTCCCAGCCCCTCCATCAAGATACTGGCGTCGTTGGCCAACCAAGTGTCCGTAAACTTCGCAGACCAAAGCATCGGCTTCTTCGTAGCGGTGTGTGTCTCTACATAACGAGTATGACCATATCAGTGGTATCGTAAACACACCAAGCCGGTGTAGGTTTAGCATCAGGTTTGCATCTCACGTTGTTATATTGAATACGTAGCGATATTATCACCGATGTTTTAAACAATAATTCAAAATATATGAACTTCACGTGTTGTATACGGGTAGTTCTATCAAATTATTAGCATTTAATGACCTTGCTGGATAGACAGTCATCAATATAAAGAAGTCATTGTATGTCCACCAACACATTGTATTGTTACCACACACACACACACACATATATATATATATATATATATATATATATATATATATATATATATATATATATATATATATATATATATATATATATATATGTATATATATATATGAGTCCGACAGGGGCGACGAATTATTGTTCGGTCATCTTTTCGTCTTATATTTTCTGGATCACACGTTTATTGGGGAATATATCAATTACCATGATCCCTTATTCCATCTATCACGATCTTCTGCAATTGCGTCTGGTCGATATCTCGCGGGCTCTTAAATTATACGCACTCGATTGTTCTTCTCATTTTCGTCTTGCTTACTTAGTGTCATAAGTTGCTGTCATATCATTTCAGAAGAGCGGCTGGAATCACGTCGTGGTGTCGTGGGACGGACGGTACGCCCGTCTCTTCGCCAACGGAATACCACAGAGAGCCTTCCGCACGAGGCGCTCGTACAAAGCAAAATGTCCCATCGACTTCGCCGGCAAACCGGGCGGTAGCGGCCGTGTTGCATCGTTCAAAGGCTGGATTGATCAGGTACGACGGATTCGATAATTCCATTAAATGACATGGCAGTTTAGTTACCAGTCTAAAT
>OZ024860.1:2846827-2874327 GCA_964017155.1 Oasisia sp. SBJ-2009
ATGATAACCCTCTGGTGACCAAATGACGTATCTACTATACATCTGCGTATGCCCTGATCATGTGATCAAAAAATAATAATTAATGCATGAAATCGATCAAACTGTGTAAGTATATAACGCGCTTTCCTCGTTGTATCATTATTGCCACAGTGAACTCCGTCAGGTGGCGCCACCGTGATGCTGCCGTTAAATCGTGGGGTCAGACCACACTTTTTCGTCACAGATTACATGAAATGCGCATTTTATATTTTACTTAACAACAGCTGATGGCACGTCATATACTTTAATACGAGCGGAAACATGTGAATTGCTTATCTGCAAATATATTCAAACAGCTGATCAATATAACATAATAATATGAGCATAATATAATTAAATAGTTATTAATGTTTCAATATTTATACTACCAGGAAATAGTCATGATAAATAACAAATTATGTTATTAATATGTATATATATATATATATATATATATATATATATATATATATATATATGATAAAACAAATTTATATAATATTAATATATATAATATAATATATATATATATATATATATATATATATATATATATATATATATACATACATATATATATATATATATATATATATATATATACATATATATATATATATGTTATATATTATATATATATATATATATATATATATATATATATGTTGGTCCATGTAATATATATATATATATATATATATATATATATATATATATATATATATATATATGTGTGTGTGTGTATGGTAAAAAGTCATAGGGACAGCAAAAAAAACTTACATTTTTATGTTTCGTATTGAAATATTTACAAAACTATTAATTCATTTTTCATTGTTAACAGTATAGTCAGGAATGGTGGCTATACCACAACATCAAGAAATAACTTACCTTCATGCAAACGGAAATCTGTCAAACAATCAAATAAATCAGATCATGAAAGATTTATTTAAATACAAATACTCTTGAGGGATTCAAATATAAATACAAATACTTTTAAATACAAATGTATTTAATCACAAATTAAATGGAAGTGTTTCAAATAACCGTTCAAATACTTTTCAAATACATTTCATTTTCAGGATGTATTATTTCGTCGATAAAAAAAGTTTTGCTCATATGATGACAGGCAGACCAGTGCTAGGAAGTATTGTTATTGTTAACTACACCACAGTGACAACTGACTCAAACACGGTTGGGTTGTATTTGAACCCATGTCTGGTATATATATATATATATATATATATATATATATATATATATATATATATATATATATATATATATATATATATATATATATATATATATATATACAATATATATATATGTAACCTATTTATTATTATTATTATTATAAATATATATATATATATACAATATATATATATATATATGTAACCTATTTATTATTATTATTATAAATATATATATATATATATATATATTATAATTGCATACTATACACATACATGCAATATTTTGTGCAATATATAATATACATAATACATTTATATATAATATAAATGATAATTTACATATATCTATATATAATTATTATTGATATATTTTAATATATGTATATATATATATATGTATATTATTTAATACATATATAATATAATATATATGTACATAATAATTATGCAATTATTACGTATTATTTTGTATACTTATTAAGACAAATATATATATATATATATATATATATATGTATATATATATATATATACAATACAATACTATCATTATTATTTATAATATATTATACGTACATTATATATTGCAAAACATAATAATTATATATCTTATATATATATATGTATATATATATATATATAATATAATTATATATATAGTATATAATTATTCTATATATGTATATTAGAATTCTGACATACTAAATGAATCAAATAAAAAATTTCATGGCTAATGATTTGTACTCGCAGTAACATAATATCGGTTTGAGCATTTTAACAACACAAATGTTTTTTAAATAAAAATTATTTTCTGGTAATGTAAAATAATTCATGATTATGCGCTCATATCTTCAACAAATCAGATATTTGAATATAGTAATGTGACGATTTAAAAACAAATGTGGTCTGACACCATGTCAGCATGATGGTTGCGCCACCTGGCGGAGTTCACTGTGGCATTAATGATACGACGAGGAAAGCGCGTTATTTACTTACACATTTTGATCGTAATGATTTCATGCATTATTTTTTATTATTATTACGTGAAAAGTGCATACGCGTTGTGCACGTGTAGTAGATACACCATGCGAAATTTTTATATTTTCTTCAAGGTGCAGGCCTAAACTACAAAAAGTACCCAAAAGGCAAAACCTTGGCGTCGAATCCCTCCACCCCACAGCGATTAACGACGCTTTGCTTTTGCACTCGTTCCCATCGGGAAGCTGAAAAAGGACATATTTTGCTGTTTCCTTCGCTTTCATCCGATGACTGTTGCAGTTAATGACACAACACTAATCCTTCCCTCCCATCTGTCTAAATTCAATCGCTTGCTTCGACAGTGCTATACAGCGGCATCAGCTCGGTAGCTTGCACGGCGTCCCCTTACTTCCGGTGAAAAATGTAAATACGCCCAGTGCGCATGTCCGGCCTCGAATGTGGAAAAGGTCTATTTAAACTCTCTACAGTTTTGACACTACATAACCGTGCGAGTTGGTTTTTCACACACGTGAAATACTTGGACCGGGAACTTAATTGTTGTTGGTTCATTGGACAGAATGATTCAACAAGGTACCGTGGGTTGACATTGTCGTATCCTCGAGAGTGACTGTGTTGTTGACCTCGATAAACCGACTGAAACATTCACTTGATCGCGTTACTGTTTCGACTGCTAAGCACTGTGGTGTTGCTAAAGGCTTCAATCTAGCATAGAGCAAATGTTTTCAACATGACGATGATAGTATTAGTTTAAAAACGACGAACCGTAGTATTAATAAAATTATGCTTTAATTTAGCATTCTGACAAGTTGTGTACTGAGAACGTGAATAGTTATGCTCCTTTTTGTAAAGTATATAAATTATATAATTAAGAGGACATAACCCCACACTCGTAAGTCGAGTCGTGTCATCAACAGTCACGCAGTTGATAAGTATTTCTAGCACGCAGTTATGTAGGAGGAGCCACCATCGCCGGATCTAGGATGTGCCGCTCATATGAGCCGAGTGGGCGATCCAGTTCCTGACGGGACTATCGCATAGGATTGGCGTGTCTCCATACATGTTCACTCTTAGCGTATAATACGTTTTTATTTTATTTCATATAAATGGCTGAGAGGTGATACAGAGGAGAGGTAACCGTGACGCGGAATAGCGTCGTGTAAAGCGATATTGTATTGCATCACTGTTTACGAAAAACATTAACATCTCACAACGTTTGCAATCGGATTCGGTTTGCTAACAGTGAACATGCACGGACACACGTCGGTCCTGTGCGATAGTATCGCCAGGAGTACTATGTGGAACGGGACCGCCCACTCGGCTCATATCGAACGGCGCATCCTAGATCCGGCGATGGTGGCGTCTCCTAAATAAATGCGTGCTAGACATACTGAATCACTGAGTGACTGCCAAGGTTATCCTGACGGTGCCTGGTCAGTGATATCCTGACATTATATAGGAGCAAATGGAGTGACCATTAACCTTGAAAAGTGTCACTGATAAGAACAAATAATATACCATAACATATGTCGATCCGAATACTTTCCGCAGTAAACTGCGTCCGGATGCAAATATAATGCGATGTCCATTTAGTATCATATAATAATCACAAATTAGCTGATATAATTTATCAGCTATTCTAGCTATTCATAGAATTTACGGTGACGCAATCCCTTGTGTAACTTTTATGTAAACAAAAAACAAAATACGGCCGCGATTCCTTTTTTGACACTTTACCAATGGGAGGCATGACACGCGACAATAGGCGCTGAAAGTCACTCTACAAATCACTATACAAGTCACCCTACATGTCACCCTACGCCTGGTTTACGACTGCCGAATTTCTTAAAATGTAGAAGGAATATAACACACATTATTTGTATACTAACAGTGAACATCCAGGGAGACATGTCGATCCCTGCTAGTATCGTACCTAAGAAGGGCGGGGTACATTTAGTTAGATAGGTTGGACTCTCGATAAGTCAAAGGGCTTCCTTGTCCACCTGCCATCTAGAGTTGATTATCTAGGTGGCAATTTTGTTAAATCTTGTTAAATCTTGTTAAATCGCGAGGAGTGAATTGGATCGCCCACTGGCGCATCCTCGATCAGGCGATGGTGGCGCCATCTACCTAACCACGTGCTAGCAATACTGATCAACTTAGTGTTGACGACACGACTCGGAGCACGATTGAAGAGCAACGTCCTCTTAATTGGTATGGAAACAACACTGACCTATTAATGTTCACGCCATACCACTTATATTACAATAAGTGGTATGGTGTTACCGTATGTTGTGGCTCGTCGTGTTGGTACTAGTGCTCCCAACGCCAAGTGAGAAACTAGTCATAACGTGCTGAACCAGGACAATTTGGCCATATTTCAGTTTAACTTATTTTATTTACAATAACAAATTATAAGAAATACATATAACATGGAAACTATATTGAATATCCAGAGAGAAAGAGATGTTGTCATTTTTGTGATGTCAGTATGGCTGCCATCTTGGATAAAGAAACGGAGAAAAAGCCTCGTAGCTTCCGCGGGCTTGTTATTGTCGAAAATGAGAATTTATCAATAATTACTTTCTAGGTGGAATCGTGTCATTTGGAAGTAAGCAGCTATTGTGGGAAGCTTGGCTACATATAAACCATATACTAAAGCAAAATCAATATACCATAAGGCGGACACTAGGCTAAGACATTTATATATTTTATAAATCGCATTTTAAAGATAGCCGCGAAGATACCCGACTGTCCCGCAGTAATAGTCATCACTGAATCAATAAATTTACGATAAACAACATATATATCTACGGAGTAGATTCAAGGGTACTTACATATGAACAAATGTGAAAATAGGATAAGCATGTGGAATGTGTTGAATGTTATTACACGAAACTATGGGCCTGCGACATGAACTATAGATACATTTTTCCATATACGAATGTATATATATATATATATATATATATATATATACATAATTAGAATGCCAAAAATCTAAGGATAATTAAGCAGCATTCAAATAACTCATGTGAAAATATCTAATACAGTTGTGTTGTTTAGTTATGGAGGTTCCGAGAGATGTTGTCATAGTACTAGCCAAGTATGATGTTTCAATGTACGAAGCCCCAGTGGGCGGTGGATCTCAATTCACGAATCTTTCTATTGCGCTGCGTCTTTAGCTGTGATGTTTTCACCCTCATTTATGCAGGTTTGCCGAAGCTATGAGTGACGGTCTCGTGTCTTGTTATTGAGTCTGATCTCATATGACCCATTCGTGTTGACTACATAAGAGTAATCATTCCGTGGACACGTCACAACAAAAGGAAACACAGACGCAATACCACAAGTACGAAATTTACCGGGTAGTACTTGAATTGGTAGGAACCGGAGTGTAACCAGAGCTATGTAAGCGAATCATCTGCCATTTCAAAATCAATTGCTCTGCGCGTTTAATTTTCAGCCAGTGAACATCGTTTTTTGCGTTAGACGATAACAATTCACTTACACTGCATCAAATAATAAAATCAAACAATGATATAAAAGTTGGCGGATTATTTTTTTATTAGTGTTAAGTCTTGTTTATATATCGATCGGACAGCATTTTCTGGTAACGGTTGAATGTGGACTACAGTGTTATGATTATCCAGTATTGCGAATTTGATAGGCAACATTGTGGTGATTTGTTGATAACTTGGGTGTATATTTTACTGGGGACGAATTTTCATTGAAAGACTCGCCAGATCGGCCACTAAACGACCATCCCGAGTGAGCGCCTCGACTGGTGGGAGGTCGTTCAGACGTGTTGCTCCACAGTCGCTGTACCACCAGCCTCCCTCATAATGGCTTGCACAGTTGCCATCAGGCACTTCGTCATTGTCCCTATCCCAAGTGCTGAATTTCTTGCCGCTTTGATAGATCAACGCATCTTCTGAAAAACAAACACTGAAATAAACCTGTCAGAATCGTCCAAGATGAGTATACTAATTGCGCTTCACATCCATCATACTATAGTTTTTCCATACAATGGTGATAACTGTACCACGCATGAATTAAACCATTGCTGCGACATGACCCGTCCCAGGACAATGAATGCTACATGTCTTCTTAATAATACCAACTTACCCATTGGTTTCTGGCATAAAGAAAATCAACTAAAATAATATCAAATCAAAATTCCAACAACACGTGCTACGAAATGCATATGTTTAGGCAGCCGCTTGACCCAATAAGTAGATTTCATAAACAATAGAATAGATAGGTAAATGCCCTGCCCCGCCCCGCCCCGCCCCGCCCCGCCCCGCCCCGCCCCGCCCCGCCCCGCCCCGCCCCGCCCCGCCCCGCCCCGCCCCGCCCCGCCCCGCCCCGCCCCGCCCCGCCCCGCCCCGCCCCGCCCCGCCCCGCCCCGCCCCGCCCCGCCCCGCCCCGCCCCGCCCCGCCCCGCCCCGCCCCGCCCCGCCCCGCCCCGCCCCGCCCCGCCCCGCCCCGCCCCGCCCCGCCCCGCCCCGCCCCGCCCCGCCCCGCCCCGCCCCGCCCCGCCCCGCCCCGCCCCGCCCCGCCCCGCCCCGCCCCGCCCCGCCCCGCCCCGCCCCGCCCCGCCCCGCCCCGCCCCGCCCCGCCCCGCCCCGCCCCGCCCCGCCCCGCCCCGCCCCGCCCCGCCCCGCCCCGCCCCGCCCCGCCCCGCCCCGCCCCGCCCCGCCCCGCCCCGCCCCGCCCCGCCCCGCCCCGCCCCGCCCCGCCCCGCCCCGCCCCGCCCCGCCCCGCCCCGCCCCGCCCCGCCCCGCCCCGCCCCGCCCCGCCCCGCCCCGCCCCGCCCCGCCCCGCCCCGCCCCGCCCCGCCCCGCCCCGCCCCGCCCCGCCCCGCCCCGCCCCGCCCCGCCCCGCCCCGCCCCGCCCCGCCCCGCCCCGCCCCGCCCCGCCCCGCCCCGCCCCGCCCCGCCCCGCCCCGCCCCGCCCCGCCCCGCCCCGCCCCGCCCCGCCCCGCCCCGCCCCGCCCCGCCCCGCCCCGCCCCGCCCCCCAATACATATCCGGGTTTGGCACTTGTAGGAACAGTATAATACAAAGAAATGCATCATATTTACCAAAACCCGAGTGTGATCCCAGGCTCAACATGTACTCGTTGGCTTCGTTTGCAACTGCGAAATCCTTGTATTCGACGTGAACGGTAACGCCATCAGGACCAGTGTAGTCGATTCTTAGAGTATACGTCTTCTGTGCAGTGATGGCGTGCAGGTATTCGTTTCCTGGAAAACACGGGAGGTTTTCTGAATCAACTGCATACAACAGTTACATGACGACCACAAGTATGTAAAACATTAACAGTTTTCAAACCAGCATTCCTAGATTGAATAAAATAAAAAATATAGAAATATAAATACATATTTTCGCTGTTTTTCTTAGTTTAAAGGCAACTCGTTTGGAACAGTTATGCTGGTTGTAAATAATCTTTACTCATTTTATTTTGCAGGTATCATAATACTTAACGCAGGTTGTTTGTTTGCAATGTAGAGAGAATAAGGATCACATTTTCTAATGTATCTACAGTTTAATTGTTTTGGATCGGGTGTTTATAATTTAAATATTTTATACATGTTATCTTTTAATTATAACTGTCAATTCTTCTTCGTTGTGTATGGCTCCTTACATTAATGCTCATTACTCAGGTGTATACGTGTGTCTGCGTGAGGTTTTTAAAATCATATTAAAACTGATTATTTTTTGACGATACTTATAAGCATACACATTAAACCGCATTTAATTACCAAGCCAGAAGTCGCCTTTTAGGTCGCCAAATCCCTCCTTGTAGCTCTTCCAGTTGCGTTTAAAGTCGGTCTTGTAGTCGAAACGACTCTGGATTACCTGCACGGACAAAAGACAATTAGGTATAATAACAAAATAACTAGTTATGTTTTATGTGTATTTGTCTACGACACTGCAGGCAATAAAATATAAAATAATACACGAAATAAATATTTAACAAGAGGCAAACAATTTAGCTTTACGTGAATAGCGTGAACATATTCTTTTACATCAATTTCATACAGCACTGTGCCACAACAACTTGGTTATTTGTCCATAGGCAGACCGAATATATATTTTCTTAATACATACAGACTGAGCATACGGGTTTATAAGAGCATGTTTTTGAAACTTAGACATCCTCCTTTTTCCAGCGAAGAGCCTAAGGAAGGAACGTTTATACTATTGTTAATTACGTGCCTTTAGCGTCATGTGCATACATTAGTTGATTAATATTTATGTCTTATCTACAGTAGCCATTGCAACACTTTGTTAAAGCACTATTTGTTTAATCAATATCGACATAAAACAAGACTAGTGTAAGTTATCAAACTCGTATTTCTCCATTGATCGCAACAAAATCCGTTATTCTACATTCCAGACCAATGTCCCAACATGGTTTGTCTTGTATGCCACTGATGTAGAATATAATTTCGCATCAAGGTTATAAGAAGGAAACATTTAACTTTTTTTTATAATTATTTTATATTAGCATATTTGAGCCTCTCATAACCTACTGCAGCTTTTGTTACTACCCTGCTCTTTCTGTGAAAAACCGTAACAGGCGCCTGAAAATCTCACACGTTTCAGCCAAGACCAATGCTCTCCGAAATAATCGACCATGCAATTTTGAAGAAAGCTCGTGCTGTCGCTGCTGAGTCTGATCACCCGCTCTCTGCGTTCTTCCATGTACTTCCGTCTCGAAGGAGATACCGTTGTATAAAATGTAAAACATCTCGCTATAGCAGGAGTTTTGTGCCTGTGGCCATTAGAATGTTGAATGCTAAATGATTCATATTGCTACCGGCTATTGTCAACCGGTTCTTATAGTGGATACATCTGGAGTTCACATGCATTTTGTTGTGGCCATCTCATATATTGTAGATCATGAGTTGTAAAACGGATATCCCTTTTAAGGACAATAAAGTGAAATTGATTGATTGAATTGAAATGGAGAATTATCAACAATCTTGTTACAAATGTTATATGTCAGTCGCTAGAATTACGTGAAACATAAACTGGCTACAACTAATAATTAGAACGGATGATGTTCGATAAAGGAATCCCTGTTCTATTATTTAAATACAAATCAACAGGTACATCTGTATGTATATGATTGTCAAGGTCATTGATTATACTATATGTATAATTGACAACAGATGCATTGTTAACATCATATTTCGTGGTCCTTTGTTTAAGAAAATAGTGCGTTCTGGTCGGTACACTACGACCAGACTATATTATGTAACACTATTTCGCTGCACGAGTCGATCCAGATGCGGTCATCCCAGCGCGGTCGTCTTGACTCGCGCCGTTAATTTGTGTGTGAATAATTATAAATATTATTGCAGGGGTGTTTCGTGATGCCTAAATTGTGCGTGTGTCATATTAGATAATTGGATCGGTCAAATACGGATGTACTATTGAAGTCCTAGATAGCTTCAGTTTTCTACACCGTGACCCCAGTACTCAGGGAGCCGACAGTTTTCTTCATGAAAGGGCAGACCTGCCAGCCTTCTACCATTTGTTAATGTGTCACTTGATCTCTAGAAAGAGCCGGTGGACATGACTGCGGTGGAGAGTTAAATGAGCACGGAGACTTACCAGCCAACCGCCGTTGTCTGACCACTGGTCGCAGACTACTTGGAGGGTTTTACCCTGTACAGTTATGTTGTACAGGCCGCTTGTCGAGTGACCTCTTTTCAGCACGTCAGCGCAGTCGGCGGGAGGCGTGGTACTTCCAAGCGTAAGAGGAGTAGTACTTTCTGGCGCATTTTTCATATGACGTATAACTGTAAGAAAAACATGCCATTACGATTATCAGTGATTAAATATTAACTGAGTTTCACGCCGCAGCAGGCGGAGTGGGAGTTGTTGCTGTAATCGCAGTCGTTGACGTAGTACATTCACACGCATTTAAAACTGTAAGTAAAACATGCAATTGCGATTATCAGTGATTAAATATTAAATAAGTTACTGAGGACCGAGCAACCGACTGAGTTCGTAACGTCAGGTCAATTTCTCCCATTCGTTATAATGTGGCATTTTCCTACATCTGCGGATGTAAAGCCAATTCAACATTGTCATTGTCATCGCCGTCATTATCATCGTTATAATTCTCATCATCATCCTTTACCCTGACGTCAAAATAGATACTTTATTCCATGAATACACTGTCGATTCGACTAGTGTCTGAAAATAATGCCGCGTTTTCTCATACCACGAACGAACGAACGAACGAACGAACGAACGAACGAACGAACGAACGAACGAACGAACGAACGAACGAACGAACGAACGAACGAACGAACGAACGTTTGTGGGTGATGGGGTTACGTTTTGTTAGGTAAAATATGTTTACTACCATATATAGGTATACCCTAAAAGGGTTGCCTGTTCGCAGTAGATGATATGCTAATATGCAAGATAGTTTTTTTTCTCCGTAAGAGTGAAATGTAGGCGATACGCCAATGTTGCAAGCACCGAATGGGGGTTTCCATATAATTATTGTCGATGTACTGACCACAATTAAAATGAGCACGTTCGTGATAGTGTGGGATAAATATTGCATATTCAAGAACGATTGCTGGGAAGACCCTTTTAAAGTTTTTTTTCCATGAGGTTTCAACCACCAAGTTTGAACATAATACTAAAACGCTATTATTTACGTATAAATATACTTGAAACGCTATGGTTAGCCTACTTTCTTTACATGCCATTAATGTGCAACCGGAAGATTTCGCTGTAAAGCACATGTTTTGGGTGACTTGAATTATTCGACGAAACTTAACGAATGCTTAACGATGACGCTCAAAAGGTATTAAGTTACGATTAATATATGATAGTCACCCATTTTATTTAAATCAATACTATTTACTGATGTATTTATTTTGTAGCTGACTAAAGTGTGTCACCTGCCACCAAAACCAGAATGACTATATGGAATATTTGTCTGCGACTGCCTTTGTAATTATTGTTTTTACTTGTTTAATATTTTGTACGGACCACAATACAATAATTATATATAATACTTGTCATGAAAATAATGTTAGCACTCATGAGCACTTTTGATAAAATTATAGATAACGTTTGCACAATTTCGAATACAAGTATTGCTACATGCATGTCTCAGTTATGTAACAACTTATTGATATCTCTAAAATAAATTGAATACTTGAGTTCTAAAAGGTCCCACCTACACAATTATTATGTTCACTTTTGGAAGAATTGTCGTCTTCATATATCAAAGCATGTCATTAAGTTATCAATTTATCCCATTTCAGTGTATAATTCACCCAAAGTATGGCGTACATTATATGTTAAGTCCTAGATGGGGTCAACTCTTGCATCTAGGCCTTTGAATACGTCATAGAGGCCGCCACCAGTCACCTACGTATAAATGGGTAGCAAGATGGAGTTGGGTATTTTTTACATTCACTAACTCAGTTAATTTGAAATGTAGCAGTTAGTTCCATGTACGTTTGATATCATAATTACAAAATATTGTGTTCGTAAATTAATAAGGATAATGACAACTAAACAATATATATTTGTTAGCTGAAACTTAGCATTCGCTTCACTTTTAAACAAATTAATTAAAAAAATACAGTCTAACCTTGATTTGTGTATTGGCATATGTGTATTATCTTGAAAGCAATTAATTTCGTTGCGAAATCCATTATCGGTTGAATCCATGGGAACTCTTTTGGTACTATTTGATTTTAGCTTAGTTGTGTAGAATTAAAATAAATATTTAAATAGTCAATTGCAGTCAGTTACTATATAAACAATATAGTTTGAGTCAGCTATTTGGATACGAATGATGATAGTCTCGTTGTAATATATCAGTATACGTCCACCAAATGGATGTATATAATATAACTATACAAATTGTTGTTGCGAACAGAATATACGTTCCAGCCTCCAAATAATAATTGCCAAATATAATTTGTTAGGAAAGTTCAGGTCCTTAGCAGAAATGTTTCATGTATAACAGCTAGAGGAAACCGAAGTCAGTGAACTTATTTCAAATTGATTCATTTGAATATGCTATGCCTAAACGCCTCTCCTCAGCAACAACTTATACGCGGCCTGTGGCAACTTTGTGAAATAGGGAATAACAGTAGTCCAATGTACAGGTGATCAGCGCGTTACTACAGTTTCATTCTACTAGAACGAAGCAATTAATTATTCCGCTATTATGTGATCAATTGCTGACTGAAATTGATGAGGGTCTACATCTGACTCCAAAGTACCGTTTATACTGCGCAGGCATAACAACCTGACTAAATAAGGGTGTAGGGAAAATGTAGGGGAAACTATCATAATTATTTCATGGTACTGATATACGTCAACGCTCAGAATCTAACGCGAGTCACCCGTGTTATCAAGGTACACGAAGCATGCTGATTGTATTTTGCCTTGGCGCTCAAAAAACAAACGCACACAAGCACTAACGCGCTTGTGCACATACACATCAGATCACACCACACACACACACACACACACACACACATACGCACGCACGCACGCACGCACGCACGCACACACACACACACACACACACATACACACACGCACACACGCACACACACACACACACACACGCACACACACGCACACGAACACACACACACACCACACACACACACACACACACACACACACACACACACACACACACACACACACACGCGCGCGCGCGCGCGCGCATGCACCATACGTAGACGCGCACACATAAACTACAACACACACGCAAGTTATTCCTGAAACCATGTTGATACATCTAGCACCGCAGGATATTATATCAATAAGGTGCTATAGCAGAAATATAACAAGAAGCATTACAAATAGTTACACGTAATAGGAGATACGCATGACATACCGTCTTCCTGTTCAGCCAATGTGTGTTCTTGTTTCTCCAGTTGTTTCTGTTGCTCTGCCACGGTCTGTTTCAGTGTTGCCAGTTGTTTTTGTTGCTCTCTCACGGTCTGCATCACTGTTGCCAATTTGGCCTTCATCAGACTCAACTGGTTGTCGATTGTGGAAGTGGCTGGTGTTGCGTGCCTGACAAAAGCAGCCAAACACACCGCCAGAAGAGACCACACCGTCGTAGACATGGCTGCGCAGGCAAGTTGACTATTCAGGTACACGTCTTCACAATTAAATACTTGTGCATACAATATCAACGTACGTCACTTTGCTCGATCACCCCATCCAACCGCACCAATCACAATGAGTTTCGTGTCAGGGAAATTCCCTGAAAAAGTCCCGTGTCGCGTCGGTAAATATTCTACGTTTGTCATTACATGTGTAAAGCACCACGGTGTGTGCTTACACTAAACTGTCTATAATCAGCCACATTACACAAAGCGGCAATATCAAAGCTGTTGTCGTTGTTACTTCCATCCCCGTGGTTGATAATTGAGTTGACCAATAACTGGGTTCTTAATTAATAGAGTGTTCAAAATACAGATGATATATGGATGTCTGTGTATGACTTCCATTCCGAGTCCTACACGTTTAGTAAAAAAATGTGGGGACTCAAATGTACGATCCATACCACCCTCAATTTTATTATTATACCTTGCCGAAACCTGACGCCTGATTTCGTACATTCAATCAGTTAACGTCATCACATGAATATTCATGAAATGTACGCACATTTTCAGATATAAAGGTATTTTCTATGTCGTTCCGAATTCTAAGCAATTGCCGAGATTGGCATCCTTCAAATAGGATTAAGGGACCAAGCGTGGATTAATCCTCCATTTCTGTCATAGGCGATATATGTAATGCCAGGGCAACTATAATGTCATCGTTCTCAACTTGCGTACTGGCTATGAATATACCAATACGTGGATGCAAATTAATAGTAGTCTGGTTACTTAAAAATGCATGGTTACACATTGTAACCGAAGCAATAGATCTAGTCGATTTTCTGTTGGGTACTATCGTGATTTTAAGTAAATATATTTTAGTAAATATATTTTAGTAGGTAGCAACGATACACAAAGTGAAGATACTGGTTGATTGTTAGCACCTCAGCCACGTTAATATACTATTTCATTAGAATCAGTAACTAAATGTTGGTATTTGTTATATTCCTTGTGTGCATGTTTGGGATATGTAGCGTTGAGAATACGGTGGCCCGCTTTAGTTGGATTTTACACAGGAGCTCCGGGTTCGTGTATTTATGGGGTTGTGTCGAGTGGCACCCTTCAATGGAAAATCGTGGCTAAGACATTGTACGCATCCACACTGTTGGCAGCATCACAATGTTAAGCAATGCGAGACAATAACGCGTATAAACACGACCCTGTGCAACATATTACATGTGCGAATATATTTAAATAGCAACAGTTAATTTAAATATGATCATTTGAATTATGTTATAAATATACAGTTGTTTAACAAAACGTATACATTATTTTGCCTGATAGTGTACTGATACAGAGTTAGTTATGTTCCATCACCTTACGTTAGAAAGCAGAATTATAGCATTGTTACTCTTCTATGATTCCCCGTTCCCACGCCCAAAATTAATAAACGGGTCGTTCATCCAACCTGCTTGTTAAATTCACAACGTCAGTAGTAGAGCTTTCGTTCGATGGTATTTTATATATTTCCCAATATAGAAATACATATAATATAAAAAGACCTGTCATCGTTTGTCCACATGTCAATATGGTCATATTCCTTGGATGAACTCTGCAATTAAGCAGTCTTGACGACGTGATTTTCTCGCATACGACAAAGGTTTATATAGTGTCGTCATTAGACAAGTTACACTGTTGCTTAATTCCAATTGTTACATTGTAAAATGTACTTAGACATGACATTATTACTTTACTGTATTACTTTACTGTATGCACAAGACATTATGTAACAATAAAGCTATTACTACTACACTATTCGAAAGAGTGCCATATTTGCAACGAAGTAACTGCAAAAGCAAATTATTGAACAAACGTGATGGCAGCTAACTGTTTATTACGAGAAATGTCATTTTTGTAGATTTTTACAACGCGCAATTATCACATTAGCGATTGTAACTATTGTCATTGCCCTAGTCGATAGTAGACTAGACTATTGTAATTACTTATTAAGTCAGTGACATGTATAATGACTTGGTCACATCCACTGAATGGCTAATGGCTGTATATATGTACATTAAGACATTCTGTATAGTGAACTTATCACAGGGACACATACCGTTGCATGCATGTATATTATGTATGTATGTATGTATGTATGTATGTATGTATGTATGTATGTATGTATGTATGTATGTATGTATGTATGTATGTATGTATGTATGTATGTATGTATGTATGTATGTATGTATGTATGTATGTATGTATGTATGTAAGTATGTATGTATGTATGTATGTATGTATGTATGTATGTATGTATGTATGTATGTATGTATGTATGTATGTATGTATGTATGTATGTATGCATGCATGCATGCATGCATGTATATATGTATGCATGCATGTATGTATGTATGTATGTATGTATGTATGTATATATGTATGTATGTATGTATGTATGAATATCTGCATGAATGGATTGATATGTATGTATATATGTATTTCCTCTTACAAAGTTACCTAAGAGGACACCTATGTGCTACCGCCCAGTGATTGTAGTTTTTTAGATGTTGAAATTAATGTAGGTATAGCAAAAGCTGTAGCTAACAATACTAAACCGAAAAAGGACAAATCCGGTCAAGCATCACTGATGATGTGTGTAAAACCCTGGTGTACGCATTCGTCACTGCGCGCCTCGACTACGCGAACTATACCGCCTTCCGCAGACAACGCTGCAGCGTTTGCAACGTGTGCAAAATTACGCAGCCCGGCTCGTCAGCCGTATGAGAAAATACGACCGCATCACGCCAGTGCTGCAGCATCTGCACTGGCTACCGATTTGTGTGCGACCGACGTATCAAATTCTTGTGTTTGCTTAGTCGGTGATGCGTGACCAAGCACCGTGTTACCTCGTGGAACTACTAACACGACGTCAAACAAATCGTCGACTGAGGTGTGCGTCTTTGCCGCTATTGACACTACCTGATTCGCAGACGGTCACTCACGGTGATCGCCAATTTTGTCGTAGCAGCAGCCGCTCTGTGGAATGGACTGCCGGACAGTGTTAGGACGGCACAGACACAGGTACAGAATAACACATTTCTGAAGGCACACCTTTTAGATTAGCGCTTCTGTGACGTGATCATGTGGATTTTAATTATATGCATTTACCGAGAAGTTATACAATATAATCATATAATTATTACGAAATTAGTATCGTTATTAACATTTTAATATAATAATTGTAATGATAGAGTAGCTGTTATTTTTTTGTTTAATCATATACTTTTGTTTGTTAACATACTGAATAAAAATAAGTAATGTAAATACTGGGTTATTTTATTGTACTGTTTCATGTATAGGTTTATATTTACAACGTTTATATATATATATATATATATATATATATATATATATATATATATATATATACTCATATATACTCATATATATATATATATATATATATATATATATATATATATATATATATATATATATATACTCCTAAAGGCAGCTTATGTCGACCGATTATGCATATAGGACCGGCTTATGTAGACTGCTGTTTTATGTAGACCAAAACTGGTCTACCATAAAGATTCGACGTGTTAGTTCACAACTAACACAATTGAATTGATCAGTACCATTGCTTGTGCACACAGTTCATATGACAGTGAAGTACTGTGCGTAATTAATTTTTAAATGAACAACATCTTAAGTGATTTTGAGCATGTTTTCTCCAGCGCCATACATATTTGAGTATATTGTGTGCCGGGTTATGTGTACCGGGTCAAAGTTCTTATAAATATATATTTATGGTATATACTGAACGAAGGGTTGGAGTTTCGTGTTCAGTGTATGATAAGCTATATATTGATGCAAAAGGCTATATTATTATGTGTAAATTAGTCAAATTTGCATTTTGTCTTTGTTGCAAACCGATAGATCCCTCGAATATTGGCTGATAAAACATAACTTTGCTGGTATTGGGATTCGACTTATTTTAAATTTCGTAACAGTGCTTAAGTAAATAGCATGCAGCTTCCGGCGTTGCTCCGATCTTCATCAATCGGCATCAATGAAGAAGAAGAAGAAGAAGAAGAAGAATTTGTTTTTATTTGACCATTATTTAAAAACAATACACACATACACATTATCCATGTCATACATAAATAATCAGAACAATACAAACATAAAAAAATTATAGCAAACATGGGAATAATGCGTATAATTAACAATTACAACCTGGGGTCAGGAGACTCCTCTAAGACCAGGCTAGTCGCTATCGAGGAGCCACCTATCCGAAAATTTAACGTACATAATAATTTCGTCATCTAGAACAAATTCTTCGAGAAACAAACCAAAAAAATATCACCAAACATACATCATATGAAGATGCTTGTGCGCAGCTGACAAGATTATTGTATTTCAAGTAGAAAGGCTCTGTTTTTAAATATAAATACTGAATGAAGTTTTTAGGTGGTTTTAGATTGTTAATTTTGCATACAAACATAGCAGTTTTGTCTAGTGCATATTACTTCATAACTTTGTAAGAAATACAGTTTTGCATAATTTACAAATGCCTGATTACTATGTGACATAAGTTTTTCTTTCACTATTTCAGGAAGGTTATTTAATAATAGTGGCAAATTATGTCTGAGACATTTTTTTGCAAAATCATGTTTAATTTGATAAGTGTATATTTTATTTTTGTCTCTTGTGTCATGACCATGTACCTCATATTTAAACACAAACCTCCAATTTTGTAAATAGCAAGGTAGGTCATTGTGTAGATAGTTATAGTAAAATTTTAATTGTTGTAATTTAAGGATGTCATCTACTTTTAATAAGCTAAGTTGTTTGTACAGTGGATCAGTGTGGGAAATGTAGTTACTTAAAGTAATAATTCTCAGGGCTTTTTTTTGTAACTTTATTATTCTATTTGATTCAAAGCCCCATGCCATAATGCAGTAATTAATATGTGGCACTATTAATGAATTATATAATGTTTTCTTAATATCTAGGGGTAAAATATGTTTCAATTTGTTTAAGATTCCAATTTTCTTAGAACACGCATTTGATATTTTTCAGCGTGCTTTTTCCAGTTTAAATTTGTATCTATAATTAAACCCAAGAAATTAAATTCCTTAACTTGATCAATATTTATATTGTCTATCTTCAGATTAAATATCTCTGTATTTTTCTTTTTCTTTTGAAATATCATCAATTTGGATTTTACTACATTTAGTGATAATTTATTAATCTTGAGCCAATCATTTATCTTAACAAGTTCTTCGTTAATTAAAGATTCTAAATTTCGGTCATGCGTGTTATCACTGAACACATTTAGTGTACTTGACAAAGTTGTGTCGTCTGCATAAATGAGAAAGTTAAACATATGACTTGCTTGTGCAAAATCATTTATGTATATGATGAATAATAGTGGTCCTAAAATTGAACCTTGTGGTACACCTGTTGTTATTGATAACATATTTGATTTGATATTGTCAATTTCCCTGTATTGTTTACGATTTTCTAGGTAGCTGCTGAATAAGTTGAGATTTATTCCATGTACACCATAATATTTCAATTTATCAATTAAAATGATATGATCAATGGTATCAAAAGCCTTGGAGAGATCTAAATATATATTAATTGGTATTTCATCTTGATCCAGTTGTGTTATTATCCTATCTATTAATTCTAATGCCGCATATTATGTTGAATGTTTCGGTCTGAAACCATATTGATGATCAAACAAAAGCCTAGAGTCTTTTAAATAAGATGATAATTGTTCAAAAATTATTTTTTCAAGTATTTTTGAAATAGCTGGTAGAAGTGATATGGGCCTATAATTACTGAAAACAGTTTTCTCACCTTTTTTATAAACAGGAATTACCTTGCAATTTTTAGTTTATCAGGGAATATTCCTGTTGTTAATACTTGATTTATTAATAATGTTAAAGATTTGGTTAGTGCTGGTTCAAGAATTTTTAGTAATTTAGTGGAGAGACCATCATATCCACAGCTACTTTTGTTAGGTAAATTGATTATTGTCCTCTTTATAATATCTTCTTTAACATAGCTAAATGTGAAATTTCTCTCTACTATTTTATTTAGATAATATGTATGTTCACGAGTGCCTTTATATTTTATATTACTTGCCAGATTACTACCTAATAGTACCTATATTAGTAAAAAAATCATTAAATTTGTTTACAATTTCTGATTTATCTGTCACAATAGAATCAGAGTCTTTAAAATATTTGGGAAATGATTTGTTAGTTTTATTTCTAGAAAGGATTTCATTTATAGTTTTCCAAGTGTTTTTTATATCAAATTTAAAATTATGAAAATATTTATCATAGTAGATTTGTTTTGCTTTACGAAAACTTGTTTTTAAAATGCTATTGTACGTTTTTAAATTGACCAATAATATGGCATATTCGGAAGATTCAGGATTAGTGAGTTTTATTTGTTTGTAAAGTTGATCTCTGTATCTTATTGAGGTTAGCAGTCCTTGGGTTATCCATGTAGACTTCTTATGCTTGTATTTGTTAAATTTCACTAATTTGCTAGTCATATATTTATTTTTAGCTTGGTTGATTTCATCTATGATAATATTATAATTATAATTTTCAGTATTTGGGTTTGTGTCTAATTTTGTGTATATATCAGAGGAGTGAAGATCATTTTTTACCTTTAACATAGCCTCTTTATTTTGTACATTAACTTGTATGAATTTTGTAGTATGATCCTCTTTAAGAGTGGTATTCACAAACATAAAATATGGCTGATGATCAGAACATTTCTTAGTTAGTATTCCTGCTGTACTTTGTAAAATACGTTTTGTTAAATTACAAAAGAAGTTGTCAATAAGAGTACCAGTCCTTGTTGTGAACCTTGTAGGAAGTGTAAATTGGGGGAAGAGACTGAATGAAGTTAACATATCAAAAAAAGTGCTGCAGTGTTCTTGTTCATTTATTTTTAACATATTTATGTTATAATCCCCTGCAAGGATAACACTGTTGTTTTGGTGACATGGCAAAGTTGATATTACAGTTGAAAATTCATTTATGAATTTGTTATAATTTTCCATTGAGGGCCTTGGAGGACGGTAAATGTTTCCTATAATGACTGGCTGCGATAATCCTCCTCCAGTTATTTGTATTATTTGACCCTCCCAATGCTCATACATATTCAAATTCATCTTTACTTCATAGTCAAAACGATTATCTATATATATTAACAATCCACCTTTACTACTGCAGCTTTTTCCTTGTGAAATGCAGTCATATCCAGTTAACTGGATTAATGACAAGTCATCATTCTCAGATAACCAACTCTCCTGAAGGCATATTATGCTGAATTTAAAGTTTAACGAGGATACGTCATTTACATATGCCTCAAGTTCACTAAACTTTGCATTAATGGACTGTATATTTGAACTTAAAATACTTAACTGTTTTCCTTGTTTTTTGGCTAATGAATTAAATTTATCAAAGTCATAATATGATGATCGGCGTATTATTGGCAATTCGTTATTTCCGTCAATAGTATTGCCTGCGTTTAAAATATTATTTAGACAATTATTTGTAACACCACCTGTAAATTGGAGAAACGTTTCGTCAGTTACCATTTACCTGTAATTTAAATTTTACAGAAATCATCTTGTTTTCAATGTATAAAAATATTTCGTTAACAGTAAGTGCCTTTCGGCTTTTGGTTTCACAAACGGTGCATGTTAAATAGCTGCATACAACTCCACAGATAGAAACAAACAGTTTTTGTTTGGCAAAAAATATAAAGAAAATAGTAGAATACAAAATGTGCATAATAGTGACATAATAGTTCAACACAATTGCATACATAGTTGACTGAGTAAGAACCATTGTCAACAACGAAAACACAATTAAGCAAAACATAACCAGTTAATTAGTATGAATACAGTAAAGCGGGTCTCATTAATAAGTATTAAAATGTTATCATAATTATCCCATTTGAATTAATGTGAAGACTATTTTTATACCTGCATCGGCATACTTTGTGAACGTGAGCCTTTAACGGTATAAGTGCGTGTCAAATGTCACACAGCCTGCTTGTCGAGATCACGAATGTTCTTGATTTGGGACACACGACTGGCGTTGTCCCGTATCAGGATATTTCCATCAATGCTCCAGGTTTCCTTGATCTTGCCGTTCTTCTTGGCCTTGCGACACTCGTAGAGGAGGTGCGAACGTGTCTTTGTCAAGTCGTCATTGACAAAGACTGGGTGCGTCGTCAGTGTTGTTGACGGTCCCGGCGCTGGCTGCGTGAACTTGATGCCTCTTCTTGCCGTGAAAACACGGCGTCTTGTTCTGTACGTGGCGAGTTTGATCAGGATCTGTCGAGTTTTGTCCGGCAGCTTGGGTCCGACACGATGCACACGATCAATCTCCTCAACCGTCAACGGAGGGAGGAGCGTCGAGTTGACGACTCGAAGCGTCTCCTGCAAGACGTCCTCCCCCTCTCGTTCCGGAATTCCTGAAATTCTCAGGGAGTTCCTCCTGGAATACTGTTCCAGGTCATCGGCCTTATCCTCAAGGTCTTGCACTTTTATCGTCAGATCTAAGATCTGCTTGTCCTTTGCCATTATGATTGTGCGTAGCTCAGCTACCTCGTGCCGTAGTTCGTCCACGAGCAGTTCTTTTAATTTTTTGGCCACTTTCGGCTCACAAAGAGCCTCAAAGAGGTCGGAGGTGAAGTTTGTAGTCGACGCGGTCGACGCCCCCCTTGATCGGCTCATTGCGCTGTTTGGCTTCGACGGGGACAGGTGCAGAGTATTGTGTCTGGCAGGTACTCAAGCGTGGCGGGATCGTCGGCGTGGCACAGGCGATAATATATTGATTCTAGGTCATGTACAAATGTTCCTTCTTTCCAACACTACCAACGCATTCCTAATAAGGAAAAAACTAGCCAAATCTCCTTACTACAACATCACTGCCACAGTGTCCATGTTTCACCTTTCTGTTAAAACTACCTCCTGTCAAACGTACTTACTTCTGAGGACCACACCGCTGGTCACTGTCACTCACACATGGTCCCGTGATGACTTCCCAATGCATACGCGGTTTTTGTGTAAACCGATTTTTTTTGCATATATCTTATTTATTGAAATATTTTGATGAACGTTCATTATGTGTTAAGCATTAGCATTAGAAACAATGTTCCAGTTTTACATCTTTGGAAAATTTAATAAATAAAAAAATGTGCTTGGTCTACATAAGCCGGACCTCCAGGCACTGGTCGACATAATCTGCCATTAGACTTATAATATATATATATATATATATATATATATATATATATATATATATTCACTAATACTAATCGATCATCCATATATACATATATCTATTTTAATAATAATTTATCCAATTTTAGCTACTATTCGTACATTCGTACATTCGTAAAGAGCCTGAGAGCACAAGTATTGATTCGGGCGCTATACAAATACATTGTATTATTATTATCAGCACCCTCCTGTGTGCAAGTACAGTTTGCAATTACCTCTGCTGCTGCTCAGTTTATCCTGACGGTGCCTGGTCAAGGATATCCAGAGATTACATAGGAGCAATTGAAAAGGGTCACAATTTAGGGAAATATAATCGACAATACAATTTGTCAATCCCAATACTTTCCGATGCAAACGTTGTGAGATATCCATCAATTTAATGATCACAAATTAGCTGGAGACATGTTCATATAATTTAGGTAACACAATCTTTTGTGTCACCTTTGCGTAAACAACATACACAACATCCTTGCGAAACATGTTTGACAAGTCACGCGGAGGAGGCATGACATGCCACAATAGGCGCTACATACAATTCACCCTACAAGTCACACCACAAGTCACCCTAAACCCAGTTAACATACTGCCACATTTCTGAACATTTATAATGAAAATAATATACACTCAGTGTATGCCAATAGCTAACAACTAGGGAGACACGAAGATCCGTGTTAGTATCGCCAGGAGTTAATTGGGTCGACCTTTCGGCGCATCTTGGATCCGGCGATGGTAGCGCCGTCTACATAACTGCGTGCTAGCAATACTGATCAAATGAGTGTCAACAAAAGAACTCGATGTACGAGTGAAGAGCAACGTCCTCTTAAATGATATGGTAATAACATTGACCTATTAATTTCCACACAACACCACTTATATTGAAATTTTGCTTATATTAACTAAGCAATTCCAATTTCTTTATGTTAAGATGCCAGGTTACATCATAATGTAACTGAATGTATTGTTCGTCGTTTTTATGGTTTTAATGTGCATTATGATTGATTCACACTGTTTTTAGCAGCTCATAGTGGCATCGTATGCCGATATACTACATGACTAAATACATTTAAATTGCCTTTCTTATAAAGGAGGTTTTCAATCGTGTTAACTGCATCCTTTTTTATCTCGAAATAATGGGAAGAAAACAAAACGTTTAATGTAAGTGGGGTAGCGGGGAAACAACTGGCAACATTTTTACGCATATAAATGATAAAATTAAGGGGATATTCACCTTATGTCGGCAACTGGTATTCCAAAGACTGTTATTATATCGCTCCGGGAATATTGTCGTACATGAGTCACATCTTGCAAAGAAAATCTATTATAAAGTGCATAAACCAGCTATTGGATTTTTCAAAGCCATTTACAATTTAAACCAAGCCTGCCTACGTTTTACTGATTTATTCATTGGATGCCCCTTCTAAGTTATCTGCATTGGCATTCTGTCTGATATCTTACCGTATTTATGATATATACTGCAATGTACCATTCACATTATTATAAGCATTCGTCGCTTATACACTAATTGCTTACTCACAAAAGAAAACAAACTAGCTTCTATCATATAGTTTTGTTTCAATTGTTGCCCGTAAAGTCCATGCTAATATTGGGATGATGACTTTTTCTCATGCGACATCTAAATTTGCTAATATGCTTCCGTCCAGTGGTAGATCACTTGAAAATATAGCTAAATTACGGTGTCGTTTAAAACATATTTGTAAGCCTTCGCCTGTGCAACGTAATCATAATTTATATGTGAACTGCCGAAACGTAGACAATTTGGGGAGCTGATGCCACTAAGGCCATTCTGATGACGCTCCATCAGCAGATGTCATAAACTAAAGTCGATGCAAGTCGTAGCGACTATTCTTCTTGAAATGCGACTTTGTTTGGTTTACAAAGAAACACAAAATAACATGACTTGATCCGAATTATTTCTTAGAAAACCGCATCCGGTGGCAAACGTTGTGAAATGTTAATAATTTTCGTTTACAGTGATGCAATACATTATCGCTGGGAATCGTATTTGAAGCGTTACACGACGCTATTCCGCGTCACGGACACCTGACATCTATATCACGTCTCGGCCATTTATATGAAATAAAATACACACTCATATCGAGCGGCGTATCCTAGATCCGGCGATGGTGGCGCCTCCTTCATAATTGCGTGCTAGACATACTGATCAACTCAGGAACTGTTGACGACTCGACTCGAATTATGAGTGAGGGGCAATGTCCTCTTAATTATATAATTTGTATACGTTACAAAAATGAGCATAAATTTTAACGTCCTCAATACACCACTTGTTACAATGCAAAATTAAAGCATAATTTAACTAATACTAGTTCGGCATTTTAATAATAATAATAATAATAACAAAATCATTTATATATCGCAATAAATCCAAATTACCTTGTTCGAAGGCGCTGTTACAACAAATCATAGAAAGAAACTAAACGTTAAAAAGCGCAAACACATGTCATCAAATATCGAAATAAATTATCATAAAAATACACATTCTTATAGTAAATAAAATAAAATACTTATAATAATAATAGTAGTACATATTATGATTGTAAAATTACTAAAAACAACTTAGAATAATAAATAAATAAATACGTAAATCCTAACAATTTAAAACGTCCGTCAATGTTCATGAGTAAAACGCTATGTTGAATAAATACGTTTTAAGGAGTCTTTTGAACTGGTATAATGAATCACATGTTCGCATGTTGCGTGGTAGATCGTTCCATAAGTGAGGCGCAGCGGTGCAGAACGCTCGATCACCGAACTGGCGGAGATGTGCCCTGTGTACAACTAGTAGGGACTCTGATGACGATCGCAATGTTCTGATTAGCTGGTAGAACTCGAGCAGATCGGAGAGGTAGCTAGGCGCAAGTAGATGACCGGCTTTGTACGTTGTTAGTATGATCTTGCACTGAATGCGATATCGCACGGGGAGTCAATGGAGAGTCTCTAAAATTGGTGTTACGTGGTCGTGACGACTGGCTTTCACCACAACTCGAGCTGCTGCATGTTGTACTCTCTGCAGCTTGTCTAATAACAGGTCCGGTAGGCCGTAGACGAGGCTGTTTCCATAGTCAAGTCGCGACATAACGACGGCGTGGAACAATAATTCAGTAGCGTGCTGTGTCAGGCAACTTATTATTGCACGAATTATATGTAGATGGCTATAAGCTGCCTGGCACAACTTCGACACTTATATTGAAAGCAATGTGAAACATAACTCCCATGTTGCGAGCGACGGTAGTTGGTTTGATGATGCTGTCACCAATGACAACAATCGTTTGATGCAAATACTATCATCCTCCTGTTAAAAAGATGTGCTCTATGATTAATTGAAACTCTTTTGCAACACCGCAGTGCTTAGCATTTCGAAACAGTAACGCGATACAAACACGATCGGAAGCTCAAATCTGCCATCACCAAAGGTATATAAATTACTGTACTTATGCATGAGTCATTCATTCATGTTACAAATTATCACCTTTATACTGAACTGTTTGTTTGACCATGCTGATTTGATATGGAACTATTTATCTGCCTCTTTGCTTTATGTTAAAATGTCAAATAAAACATATATATATTTTATGATTCGTCGTTTTGGTTCTTCCATGCTAAAGGTGACAAAATCGGTAGTATTCTCTATGTCCATATACTAGCATGCATTCATTATGTTTAGAAAAGCAAACATTTTATGAAACTACATGGAATACCAGATCAGAATACAGATGGAAACTAATTTAAAATTGAAACTGCCCATTATAAAAAAAATCATAGCACCTTCTAAATGTAATGTAGACATGATTCTTGAGGCTATCCATTATTTTTAAGGAGAGTAACTTCAATGGCGCTAGTTAGAATAACGTACTGTCGACCAAAATCATATTACATTGCAGCAGTTATCATCATCATTGTGCAGACATAGTGTCCCGTGGTTGGGCGAAGACCTGAACATGCTGTTTCACATCTGCGTAACTTGTGCCATCCTATGCCATATTCTCACATCCCTGTGGATAACTTTGGATGAATAATCATTATGACAATATTGAACGTTATGGGTCTCGATCTCATAACACCACCATCAATCAACATTGACCAAGAGAGTGTGGAGTAACATAGTCACATACATCAAACTATATGTTTACCAGTGTCCTCAGCACCAAGTTGTATGGCTGTTAGGCCTGGATAACATACAACATACAACATAACATATTGAATAGTATTCATATTCGTTGACTTAGACACATCTTTGGAATATCCTGGCAGTACATGGTCACAACAACAATAGATCCTGACGTGTGATTAATGCGCCAGCATGAAAACACTATTAAGCCAGCGATGTCTGCTGTGACTTGATCGCATCCACTGAATGGGTAATGGCTCTATACATAAATACATCATGTAACGTGAACCTGTCACTGGGACACGCACCGTTGGCCGACCATATCTCTGTCATGACCCTGTCACACTGTGGCGTATTGTACTAGCGTCTGTCAGAATATGAACCATATCACTCATACGCTGGTTCACGCAGACATACGCTAGGGTTACGTTAGGGATACGTTGTATACGTTTGAAGAACGGTGCCATACGTTGTCACACGCTGGTCACACGCTAGTCACGCGGTGACATGCGCTATCATACGCCAGCCATACGTAGCGTACGCTGCCAGTAGGCTAACATTTCGTAACATTCGCTGGTCATACGCTGGTCAAACGCTGGCCATACGCTAATCATATGTTACTTACGGTAAGTATACGATCAATTCGGCATTTTCAAGGGTTTCTTGTGGCTATGATAATTATTTTATATAT
>OZ024860.1:2876827-2924327 GCA_964017155.1 Oasisia sp. SBJ-2009
CGACCATTCGCCTTGAAACGTGTCACTGTTTAGAGAAAATAATGTGTGTCGACCGCAATGTTTCCGCAGTAAACTACATACGGATGCAAACGTTGTGAGAAGTCCTTTTAGTATAATAATGATCAAAAATTAGCTGGATACATGAACATAACATTTACGGTGACACAATCTTTTGTGAAACTTTTGTGTAAACAACCTACACAATACACCTGCGAATCCTTTTCGACACGCCACCCTTAAGCGGTATGACACGCCACAGTAGGCGCTACAAGTCACCATCCAAGACACCCTACAAGTCGCCCTACAAGTCACCCTACAAGTCACCCTACAAGTCACCATACAAGTCACCCTACTACAAGTCATCCAAAGCACAATTAACGTACTGCGTATTTTCTGAACAATTATAATACAAATAATATGCATTCATTGTATTATAAAAGCGAACAATTAGGGAAACACGTCTATCCGTGCTAGTATCGCCAGGAGTGAATTGGATCGCCCACTCGGCGCATCCACGATCCGGCGATGGTGGCGCCGTCTACGTAACTACGTGCAAGCAATACAGATCAACTGATTGTTGACGACAGGACTCGAAGTACGAGTGAAGAGCAACGTCCTCTTAAATGATAGGGTAACAACATTTACCCATTTATTTCTACGATACACCACTTATATTAACTATTTATTTCCAATTCCTTTATGCTAAAATGCCAAATTACACCATAATTTAACTGAAAGTATTGTTCGTCGTTTTTATGGTTGAAATATGCATTATGATTGATGCACACTATTATCAGCAGCACAGTGGTAGTATGCTTATATGCTTCATGTCCAAACACGTTTAAATTGCCCTTCTCATACATTAGTTTTTCAATCGTGTTATAATTAAAATGTGTTATGATTAAAAGTATATAAGATAAGATAAGATAAGATAGCTTTATTTATTTTCTAATATATATTATGTTTCACGTCATTGCATTTATTTTGAGTATGCATGTGTGTATGTTAGTATATATGTATGTATGTATGTATGTATGTATGTATGAATGTATGTATGTATGTATGTATACGTGTATGTAAGTATGTATGTATGTATGTATGTATGTATGTATTTACGTATGTATGTAGGAATATATGCACGAATGTATGTATATATGTATATATGTATATATGTATATATGTATATATGTATATATGTATATATGTATATATGTATATATGTATATATGTATATATGCATATATGCATATATGCATATATGCATATATGCATATATGCATATATGCATATATGCATATATGCATATATGTATATATGTATATATGTATATATGTATATATGTATATATGTATATATGTATATATGTATATATGTATATATGTATATATGTATATATGTATATATGTATATATGTATATATGTATATATGTATATATCTATATATGTATATATGTATATATGTATATATGTATGGATGTATGGATGTATGTATGTATGTTTTTTTCCTATTCAGCAAAGGGTTGCGCGGTACTGAAGCGGACTCTTCTGTGTAACTGACCAGTGATTGTCGTTTTCCATATGTATATATGTGTGTATTTATGCATGTATGCATGTATGTATGTTTGTATATATGTATGTATGTAGGAATGATTGTATGTATGTACGTATGTAAGGATTTATGTATGTATGCACGTATGCATGTATGCATGTATGCATGTATATATGTATGTATGTATGTATGTATGTATGTATGTATGTATGTATGTATGTATGTATGTGTGTGTATGTGTGTGTATATATGTATATATATATATATATATATGTATATACGTATATATGTATATACGTATATACGTATATACGTATATACGTATATACGTATATACGTATATACGTATATACGTATATACGTATATACGTATATATGTATATATGTATATATGTATGTATGTATGTATGTATGTATATATGTATATATGTATGTATGTATGTATGTATGTATATATGTATATATGTATATGTATATATGTATGTATATATGTATGTATGTATATATGTATATATGTATATATGTATATATGTATATGTATATATGTATGTATATATGTATATATGTATATGTATATATGTATGTATATATGTATATATGTATATATGTATATATGTATGTATGTATGTATGTATGTATGTATGTATGCATGTATGCGTGTGTATGTGTGTATGTGTGTATATATGTATATATGTGTATATGTGTATATGTGTATATGTGTATATGTGTATATGTGTATATGTGTATATGTGTATATGTGTATATGTGTATATGTGTATATGTGTATATGTGTATATGTGTATATGTGTATATGTGTATATGTGTATATGTGTATATGTGTATATGTGTATATGTGTATATGTGTATATGTGTATATGTGTATATGTGTATATGTGTATATGTGTATATGTGTATATGTGTATATGTGTATATGTGTATATGTGTATATGTGTATATGTGTATATGTGTATATGTGTATATGTGTATATGTGTATATGTGTATATGTGTATATGTGTATATGTGTATATGTGTATATGTGTATATGTGTATATGTGTATATGTGTATATGTGTATATGTGTATATGTGTATATGTGTATATGTGTATATGTGTATATGTGTATATGTGTATATGTGTATATGTGTATATGTGTATATGTGTATATGTGTATATGTGTATATGTGTATATGTGTATATGTGTATATGTGTATATGTGTATATGTGTATATGTGTATATGTGTATATGTGTATATGTGTATATGTGTATATGTGTATATGTGTATATGTGTATATGTGTATATGTGTATATGTGTATATGTGTATATATGTATATTTGTATATATGTATATATGTATATATGTATATATGTATATATGTATATATGTATATATGTATGGATGTATGGATGTATGTATGTATGTTTTTTTCCTATTCAGCAAAGGGTTGCGCGGTACTGAAGCGGACTCTTCTGTGTAACTGACCAGTGATTGTCGTTTTCCTAGATGTTGAAATTAATATAAGTCTAGCAAAACCTGAAGGTAACTCTTCCAAACCGATTAAAAATTGACAGAAACCGTTGAAACCGTGGTGTGTGTGTGTGTGTGTGTGTGTGTGTGTGTGTGTGTGTGTGTGTGTGTGTGTGTGTGCACTTAGCTCCACCATTTATTTAGTAGGCGTAACCTTTTGCTAGTTTAAATATTTACGGTATGCTCCCTAATTTGAAATATGTTCGGTATGCTCCCGACACGCCCACTCTCAACATAATTTTGTTTAATGCTTACACTGGATATCCTTTACATTCAGCATAGCTTCCCATTTGCTATACGAATGAACAAGACAGCGGCTAGACAGAAAAAGGTTGTTTAGATACAGCACAAATACAGGGATTTCAATACCCCTGCCAATCCATTTTGACAAGCCAACCTTAAGCGGTATGACACCCCACAATAGGCGCTACAAGTCACCCTACAAATCACTCTACAAGTCACCCTACAAGTCACCCTACTACAAGTCATCCAAAGCACAATTAACGTACTGCCTAATTTCTGAACGTTTAGAATGAAAATAATATGCATTTTTTCGCTCACTAATAGCGAACAACTGGGGAAACGCGTCTATCGGTGCTAGTGTTGCTAGGAGTGAATTCGATCGCCCACTCTGAGCATCCACGATCCGGCGATGGTGGCGGCGTCTGCATAACTACATGCTAGCAATACAGATCAACTGGCTGTTGACGACGTACGAGTGAAGAGCAACGTTCTCTTAAATGATAGGGTGAAAACCTTGACCCATTTATTTCCACATACACCACTAATATTAACTATTTATTTGCAATTCCTTTCTGCTAAAATGCCAAATTACACCATAATTTAACTGAATGTATTGTTCGTCGTTTTTATGGTTGAAATGTGCATTATGATTGATTCACACTATTATCAGCAGCACCGTGAAAGTATGCTCATATACTTCATGTCCAAACAAATTTCACATACCCTTCTTATAAATGAGTTTTTCAATCGTGTTGTAATTAAAATGTTTTATGATTAAATTTATATATTAGAGTAGTAATGTAGGGCCTTATCAAGAGGTGCTGGAGCAAAGCGGGGGAATTCGGTGGAATTCCACTGGTGGAAGGTCAAGGTCACCATGTTAAAAGATATGAAAAAAGGCCAAAGGTCAAAATTTGGCTCCGCTCCGGCTCCGGTGGAACCGGGGAAAAAAAATTCTGGCGCTTTTTTGGTGGAATTCCTCCCGTCAAGTGGCGCCATCTGGCAGATAGTTCATGGACTAGTGGTGCCGCCAGGTGGACAAGTCACGAAATAATACTAATACGTGCGTCTTATTGTTTAAAGTGACATCTCCTGGCGGATAGGTCGTGCATTAGTGTCGCCCCTTACGGACAGTTCACGAACTAGTACTGTCCAAAATTCGTGTGTCTTATTTTTTAAATTACGTCAGAATGCGTCCACGTGAATAGTCAAGAGGTCAGGGCGCTAACCTGGCGAGCGTTTTCATTGGCTGTTGCACACGAAGAAGAGTTTTCATGTCTGCATGTCTGCGCGTCTGCGCGACTGTGTGTGTGTGTGTGTGTGTGTGTGTGTGTGTGTGTGTGTCTATGCGTACGCATGCGTGTGCATGTCGTGTCGTGTCGTGTCTGCTTGTCTGCGTGTCTGCGTGTCTGCGTGTCTGCGTGTCTGCGTTTCTGCGTGTCTGCGTGTCTGCGTGTGTGCGTGTCTGCGTGTCGTGTCGTGTTTGCGTGTCTTCGTGTCTGCGTGTCTGCGTGTCTGCGTGTCTGCGTGTCTTCGTGTCTGCGTGTCTGCGCGTCTGCGTGTCTGCGCGTCTGCGCGTCTGTGCGTGCGTGTGTGTGTGTGTGTGTCTATGCGTACGCATGCATGTGCGTGTTGTGTCGTGTCGTGTCTGCGTGTCTGCGTGTCTTCGTGTCTTCGTGTCTGCGTGTCTGCGTGTCTGCGTGTCTTCCTGTCTGCGTGTCTGCGTGTCTTCGTGTCTGCGTATCTGCGTGTCTGCGTGTCTGCATGTCTGCGTGTCTGCGTGTCTGCGTGTCTGCGTGTCGTGTCGTGTTTGCGTGTTTGCGTGTCTTCGTGTCTGCGTGTCTGCGTGTCTGCGTGTCTGTGTGTCTGCGTGTCTGCGTGTCTGCGTGTCTGCCTGTCTGCCTGTCTGCGTGTCTGCGTGTCTTCGTGTCTGCGTGTCTGCGCGTCTGCGTGTCTGCGCGTCTGCGCGTCTGTGCGTGCGTGTGTGTGTGTGTGTGTGTGTGTGTGTGTGTGTGTGTGTGCGTGTGTGCATATGTGCGTATGTGCGTATGTGCGTATTTTCGTATGTGCGTATGTGTGTATGTGTGCGTATTTGCGTATTTTCGTATGTGCGTATGTGCGTATGTGTGTATATGTGCGTATGTGTAAAAACAGGTAAAATTGACAAAGTGATGGTGGTGAAACGCTGAAAAAGTTGCGAAATGGTACAAAGTTGGCACATGGAGTTAGTAAAATATGAAAAACATGACAAAGTTATGGCATGTAAACACTAAAAACACGTAACATTGACAAAGTGATGGTGGTGAAACGCTGAAAAAGTTGTGAAGTGGTACAACGTTGGCACACCGAGTTAGTAAAATATGAAACACATGACAAAGTTTGGCGTAGAATAGAAAAATATACTATTTTACTTCAAGCTATAAGAATAACTTAGTTAAATTTGTGAAAACACCACCTGTGTAACGCAATGAAACGGTGAAACGTTACGAAATGGAACGAGATGAGCACACTGGCTCAGTGAAATAAGATAAGTTGGCAGGGTTATTGCGTGGGAACTTTAAATAGCACTAGTTTTTAACGTTATCACTATGATTGAATGTGTAATTTTGCAAGAAATGGTGTTATGGTCCTGATGTGACCCGACATTTTTACGGAAGTTGTGTTTTGCACGTTGCAGGAAGCGTCATTTTAACGGAAGTTATGGTCTGCGCATGACATCAAACTGTCCTAGTCTCGTGTGTATGGATTGGGCAACGACAAGTTATAGCATGTAAACACTAAAAATACGTGAAATTGACAAAGTCATAGCGGTGAAACGCTAAAAAGTTGTGAAATGGTGCAATGGTTGGTACCCCGAGTTAGTAAAATATGAAAAACATGACAAAGTTATGGCATGTAAACACTAAAAACACGTAACATTGACAAAGTGATGGTGGTGAAACGCTGAAAAAGTTGTGAAGTGGTAAAACGTTGGCACACCGAGTTAGTAAAATATGAAAAACATGACAAAGTTTGGCGTAGAATAGAAAAATATACTATTTTACTTCAAGCTATAAGAATAACTTAGTTAAATTTGTGAAAACACCACCTGTGTAACGCAATGAAACGGTGAAACGTTACGAAATGGAACGAGATGAGCACACTGGCTCAGTGAAATAAGATAAGTTGGCAGGGTTATTGCGTGGGAACTTTAAATAGCACTAGTTTTTAACGTTATCACTATGATTGAATGTGTAATTTTGCAAGAAATGGTGTTATGGTCCTGATGTGACCCGACATTTTTACGGAAGTTGTGTTTTGCACGTTGCAGGAAGCGTCATTTTAACGGAAGTTATGGTCTGCGCATGACATCAAACTGTCCTAGTCTCGTGTGTATGGATTGGGCAACGACAAGTTATAGCATGTAAACACTAAAAATAAGTGAAATTGACAAAGTCGTAGCGGTGAAACGCTAAAAAGTTGTGAAATGGTGCAATGGTTGGTACCCCGAGTTAGTAAAATATGAAAAACATGACAAAGTTATGGCATGTAAACAGTAAAAACACGTAAAATTGACAAAGTGATGGCGGTGAAACGCTGAAAAAGTTGTGAAGTGTTACAAAGTTGACACACCGAGATAGTACAATATGAAATAACTTGACAAAGTTATGACGTAGAATAGAAAAATATTCTATTTACTACAAATTACAAGACTAACTTAGTTAAATTTGTTAAAACAGCACATGTCTAACGCAATGACACGTTGAAACGTTACGAAATGCTATGGAGATAGCACACTGACTCAGGCAAATAAGAAAACTTGTCAAGGTTATCGTGTTGAAAACATTAAATGGCACTAGTTTTTAACGTTATGACTATGGTCGAAGGTGTAATTTTGCAAGAAATTGTGTTACGGTCCTGATCTGACCCACCATTTTTATGGAAGTTGTGTTTTCCACGTGGTAGGAAGCGTCATTTTAACGGAAGTTATGGTTTGCACTTGACATAAAACTGTCCTAGCCTCGTGTGTATTGGTTGCACAACGATATATATTGCCTACGTGGAGAACGACGAAATTCTAGTTGACCTACATACGGGTCAACACGCTTGCGCACTCACGACATAATTATGTAAGTTGCTTACGTGGGGAACGTGATCTGTGTGTAATACATAATGGACATATGTTGATATGGCCGTATGAATAAACATGTTCAGACTTGCGAAGGAAAGGCCACTACGTGACAGATACAATGTATTACGTTGTTTTTATTTACTGCTTGTTGCCTAGCAACCTATTGTTGAACCGGTGACTTACAGTAGCAAGTGGCACAGCACAGGAGGGAGAACGGTGGATGGTTAGTATGTCCTCCCTGTCGTAGCGTAGTGCACCAACCACTTGCAACATTACAACGTCGTCCCCTGCTGACTGATCCAGTGTTCCTCGACGAGAGCACATCAACCGACTGACCTGCTAATGAGGCAGCAAGCTTGGCTTTGGGTAGATAGACACCCCCGTGCTGCACCCTCACTGGTAATGAAGGACCAGATAGATACAAAACACAAAGCAACATGTTAAAATAATATAACATAATATAACACAACACAACATAATAAAATTAAATAACATAACATAAAGCAACATAATAAAATAAAATAACATAACGTAATGTAACACAACGTAATAAAATAATATAACATAACATAAAGCAACATAATAAAATAACGTAATAAAAAATAAAGTAAAATAAAATAATATGAACTGAAATAAATTACTATAACTAAACATAAAATGAAATAAGGCGAAATAAAATAAAGTAATACAACATAGCACAACATAGCATAATGTAATATAACATAACATAAAGCAACATAATAAAATAAAATAAAATAACATAAAATGATAGACATTATGAAAAGCAACATAGTAAAATAAAATAACAAAATAATAGAACATAACATAAAGCAACATAATAAAGTAAAATAAAATACGTAATAAAACAGAACATAACATAATATGATGTAACATAACATAACTTAACATAAAACAACATAACCAAATTAAACAACATAAAGTAATATAACACAAAATTAAATTAAATAAGGCGAAATAAAATAAAGTACAATAATATAACAACAGAACATAACATAACATAATATAATACAACAACATAACGTAACATAACGTAACATAATAAAATAATATAACACAATATAATAATAAAATAATGTAACATAACATAATGCAACATAATAAAATAAAATAATATAACATAATATAACACAACATAATAAAATAAAATAATATAACAACTTAAAGCAACATAATAAAATAAAATAATAGAACATAATATAAAGCAACATAATAAAATTAAATAATATAACATAATATAACACAACATAATAAAATAAAATAATATAACAACTTAAAGCAACATAATAAAATAAAATAAATTAAAATAACATAAAGCAACATAATAAAATAACATAACATAATGTAACACAGCGAAATAAAATCAATTACAATAATATAACAACAGAACATAACATAACATATTAAAATACAACAACATAACGTAACATAAAACAACATAATAAAATAATATAACACAATATAATAATAAAATAATATCACATAATATAAAGCAACATAATAAAATAAAATTAACAGAACAAAACATAATACAACAACATAACGTAAAATAAAACAACATAATAAAATAAAATAATAGAACATAACATAAAGCAACATAATAAAATTAAATAATATAACATAATATAACACAACATAATAAAATAAAATAATTTAACAACTTAAAGCAACATAATAAAATAAATTAAAATAATATAAAGCAACATAATAAAATAACATAACATAATGTAACACAACATAATAAAATAAAACAATATAACACAACATAAAGCAACATAATAAAATAAAATAACAATAAAAATAAAGTAAAATAAAATAATATGAACTGAAATAAATTAATATAACAAAACGTAAAAATGAAATAACGCGAAATAAATACAAAACCAATTTTTTTTTACAAACACGTTATGTTTACAAAACAAAATACAAAGCAGAAAGTTTACAAAACAAACACAAAAGTTTACAAACACGTTATGTTTACAAAACAAAATACAAAACAAAAGTTTACAAGCACGTTAAGTTTACAAAACAAAACAAATGTTTACAAACACGTTATGTTTACTAAACAAAAAGTTACAGGTAAGTTATGTTTATAAAACAAAACAAAAGTTTACATACAAGTTATATTTACAAAACAAAAACAAAACAGAAAGTTTACAAAACAAAACGAAAGTTTACATACAAGTTACGTTTACAAAATAAAATACAAAACAGAAAGTTTACAAAACAAAACTAAAGTTTACATACAAGTTATGTTTATAAAACAAGTTATGTTTACAAAACTAAATACAAAACAAAAGTTTACATACAAGTTATGTTTATAAAACAAGTTATGTTTACAAAACAAAATATAAAACAAAAGTTTACAAACACGTTATGTTTACAAAACAAAAACAAAACAAAAGTTTACAAACATATGTTTATAAAACAAAACAATGTGCTAACCTCGTTCCATTTCGTAACGTTTCACTGTTTCATTACGTTAGACAGGTTGTTTTTTCACAAATTTAACTAAGTTATTCTTGTAACTTGTAGTAAATATAATATTTTTCTATTCTACTCTGCGGAGCGGAGTTTGGTGTCAAATTTTCGATCAGTTAACCCCAACTTTTTTCTGTGTCTAACCCTAGTTAGTTGTTGTTTTGTCCGCTAGATGACGCTGGCGTCTAATGTAGTGTTGGGTTATCCGCTAGATGGCGCTAGCGTCTAATGTAACGTTAGGGTTATCCGCTAGATGGGGATAGCTTATAATGTAGCATTAGGGTTATCCGCTAGATGGGGTTAGTGTCTAGCATGGTGAGGTCGCAACCGAATATTTTGTCACAAACCAACATTTGTCTAGACTTGGTTGGGAATTTAAGATAATTACTTAGTAAAATACGAATACGAGACCTAATTATCACATCAAAAACGTTAAGTTGTGCTATGGCTTGTGGTCGAGACCGCCATTTTCCCGGAAGTTGTGTTTTACACGTGAGAGGTATCATACCTTTTATGGAAGTTGTGTTTTTGCACGTGACCGGAAGCTTCATTGTTTGGCAGAAGTTGTGATACGAATATGGTCTGAAGTGGAGAGATTCCTCTTTCTATGTTGTTAAGTCGCTAAATGTTATGAAATTACCACGTTGACATTAGTAAAATACGAATATTTGCGAAGGTTATGGCCTCGAAACACAAAAATGTATGTGATGGTTGTGACCGAAGCCGCCATTTTACAAGAATTTCTGTTATGGACTTAGTAGAAGCCATAGTTTTCTATGTCAAACCCAAATTAGTGGCTGTTTTTCCGCTAGATATGACTAGCTTCTAGCGTAGTGTGAGAGTTTTCTGCTAGGTGGCATGCGTTTTTAAAGAAGTGACGTCGCAACCCAATATTTTTCTAGGTTGTTCACGGTGTGTGCTAGAAAGTGCCAAAGTTTTTCCACAGAAGGTTATGAAAATACCAAGATGACTTAGAAAAATACGTCAAATTGACAAAGTCATGGTGGTGAAACGTTGAAAAGTAGTGAAATGATACAAAGTTGGCACGCAGACATAGTAAAATATGAAAACCTGACAAGTTTATCGCGTCGAAACAGAAAAAAAAACTGACTACAAGTTACAAGAATAACTTTTGTTTGGTTTATAAATATAACTTGTCTGTAAACATTTTTTTTGTTTTGTTTTGTTTTATAAACATTTGTGTTGTAAACTTTTGTTTTGTAAACTTTTGTGTTGTAAACATTTGTTTTGTTTTGTTTTGTAAACATAACGTGCTTGTAAACTTTTCTTTTGTATTTTGTTTTGTAAACATAACGTGTTTGTAAAGTTTTTGTTTTGTAAACATTTGTGTTGTAAACATTTGTTTTGTTTTGTAAACATGACGTGTTTGTAAACTTTTTGTAAACATAACTTGTTTTATAAACATAACTTGTATGTAAACTTTTGTTTTGTATTTAGTTTTGTAAACATAACTTGTTTTATAAACATAACTTGTAAGTAAACTTTAGTTTTGTTTTGTAAACTTTCTGTTTTGTATTTTGTTTTGTAAACGTAACTTGTATGTAAACTTTTGTTTTGTTTTATAAACATAACTTACCTGTACATTTTTGTTTACTAAACATAACGTGTTTGTAAACATTTGTTTTGTTTTGTAAACATAACGTGGTTGTAAACTTTTGTTTTGTATTTTGTTTTGTAAACATAACGTGTTTGTAAACTTTTGTTTTGTTTTGTAAACTTTCTGCTTTGTATTTTGTTTTGTAAACATAACGTGTTTGTAAAAAAAAATTTGGTTTTGTATTTATTTCGCCTTATTTCATTTTTACGTTTAGTTATATTAATTTATTTCAGTTCATATTATTTTATTTTACTTTATTTTTATTGTTATTTTAATTTTATTATGTTGCTTTATATTATGTTCTATTATTTTATTTTATTATGTTGTGTTACATTATGTTATGTTATTTTATTATGTTGCTTTATATTATTTTAATTTATTTTATTATGTTGCTTTAAGTTGTTATATTATTTTATTTTATTATGTTGTGTTATATTATGTTATATTATTTAATTTTATTATGTTGCTTTATGTTATGTTCTATTGTTTTATTTTATTATGTTGTTTTATTTTACGTTATGTTGTTGTATTATGTTTTGTTCTGTTAATTTTATTTTAGTATGTTGCTTTATGTTATGTGATATTATTTTATTATTATATTGTGTTATATTATTTTATTATGTTGCTTTATGTTACGTTATGTTGTTGTATTATATTATGTTATGTTATGTTATGTTATGTTATGTTATGTTATGTTATGTTATGTTATGTTATGTTATGTTATGTTATGTTATGTTATGTTATGTTATGTTATGTTATGTTATGTTATGTTATGTTATGTTATGTTATGTTATGTTATGTTATGTTATGTTATGTTATGTTATGTTATGTTATGTTATGTTATGTTATGTTATGTTATGTTATGTTATGTTATGTTATGTTATGTTATGTTATGTTATGTTATGTTATGTTATGTTATGTTATGTTATGTTATGTTATGTTATGTTATGTTATGTTATGTTATGTTATGTTATGTTATGTTATGTTATGTTATGTTATGTTATGTTATGTTATGTTATGTTATGTTATGTTCTGTTGTTATATTATTGTAAATACAACATATTATTTTATTTCGCTGTGTTACATTATGTTATGTTATTTTATTTGATTATGTTGCTTTATGTTATTTTAATTTAGTTTATTAGATTATGTTGCATTAAGTTGTTATATAATTTAATTTTATTATGTTGTGTTATATTATGTTATATTATTTAATTTTATTATGTTGCTTTATATTATGTTCTATTATTTTATTTTATTATGTTGTGTTACATTATGTTATGTTATTTTTGTTTTATTATGTTGCTTTATGTTATTTTTATTTATTTTATTTTATTATGTTGCTTTAAGTTGTTATATTATTTTATTTTATCATGTTGTGTTATATTATGTTATATTATTTTATTTTATTATGTTGCTTTATGTAATGTTCTATTATTTTATTTTATTATGTTGTTTTATTTTACGTTATGTATTATGTTTTGTTCTGTTAATTGTATTTTATTATGTTGCTTTATGTTATGTTATATTATTTTATTATTATATTGTGTTATATTATTTTATTATGTTGCTTTATGTTACGTTATGTTGTTGTGTTATATTATATTATGTTCTGTTGTTATATTATTGTACTTTATTTTATTTCGCCTTATTTCATTTTATTTTGTGTTATATTACTTTATGTTGTTTTATTTGGTTATATTGTTTTATGTTAAGTTATGTTATGTTACATCATATTATGTTATGTTCTGTTTTATTACGTATTTTATTTTACTTTATTATGATGCTTTATGTTATGTTGTATTATTTTGTTATTTTATTTTACTATGTTGCTTTTCATAATGTCTATCATTTTATGTTATTTTATTTTATTTTATTATGTTGCTTTATGTTATGTTATATTACACTATGCTATGTTGTGTTATGTTGTATTACTTTATTTTATTTCGCCTTATTTCATTTTATGTTTAGTTATAGTAATTTATTTCAGTTCATATTATTTTATTTTACTTTATTTTTTATTACGTTATTTTATTATGTTGCTTTATGTTATGTTATATTATTTTATTACGTTGTGTTACATTACGTTGTTATTTTATTTTATTATGTTGCTTGATGTTATGTTATTTAATTTTATTATGTTGTGTTGTGTTATATTATGTTATATTTTTTAACATGTTGCTTTATGTTTTGTATCTATCTGGTCCTGCATTACCAGTGTGGGTGGAACACGGGGGTGTCTATCTACCCAAAGCCAAGCTTGCTGCCTCCCTAGCAGGTCAGTCGATTGATGTGCTCTCGTCGAGGAACACTGGATTAGTCAGCAGGGGGCGACGTTGTAATGTTGCAAGTGGTTGGTGCACTACGCTACGACAGGGAGGACATACTAACCATCCACCGTTCTCCCTCCTGTGCTGTGCCACGTGCTACTGTAAGTCACCGGTTCAACAAGAGGTTGCTAGGCAACAAGCAGTAAATAAAAACAACGTAATACATTGTATCTGTCACGTAGTGGCCTTTCCTTCGCAAGTCTGAACATGTTTATTCATACGGCCATATCATCATATGTCCATTATGTAGTACACACAGATCACGTTCCCCACGTAAGCAACTTACATAATTATGTCGTGAGTGCGCATGCGTGTTGACCCGTATGTAGGTCAACTAGAATTTCTTCGTTCTCCACGTAGGCAATATATATCGTTGTGCAACCAATACACACGAGGCTAGGACAGTTTTATGTCAAGTGCAAACCATAACTTCCGTTAAAATGACGCTTCCTACCACGTGAAAAACACAACTTCCGTAAAAATGGTGGGTCAGATCAGGACCGTAACACAATTTCTTGCAAAATTACACCTTCGACCATAGTCATAACTATAAAAACTAGTGCCATTTAATGTTTTCAACACGATAACCTTGACAAGTTTTCTTATTTGCCTGAGTCAATGTGCTATCTCCATAGCATTTCGTAACGTTTCACCGTGTCATTGCGTTAGACATGTGCTGTTTTAACAAATTTAGCTAAGTTAGTCTTGTAATTTGTAGTAAATAGAATATTTTTCTATTCTACGTCATAACTTTGTCAAGTTATTTCATATTTTACTAACTCGGTGTGTCAACTTTGTACCACTTCACAACTTTTTCAGCGTTTCACCGCCATCACTTTGTCAATTTTACGTGTTTTTTGTGTTTACATGCCATAACTTTGTCATGTTTTTCATATTTTACTAACTCGGGGTACCAATCGTTGCACCATTTCACAACTTTTCAGCGTTTCATCGCTATGACTTTGTCAATTTCACGTATTTTTAGTGTTTACATGCTATCACTTTGGCAAGTTTCGCATATTCTACTAAGTCGGTTTTCTAACCTCGTTCCATTTCGTACCGTTTCACCCGTTTCATTGTGTTACACAGGTAGTGTTTTTTACTAATTTAACTAACTTATTCTTGTAACTTGTAGTAAAATGGAATATTTTTCTGTTTCAACACCATAACTTTGTCAAGTTTTTCATATTTTACCAAACCGGTGCACCAACTTTGTATCATTCACAACTTTTTCAGCGTTTCACCGGCATCACTTTGTCAATTTCACTTATTTTTAGGGTTTACATACCATAACTTTGTCAAGTTTGTCATATTTTACTCACACGGTGCACCAACCTTATACCATTTCACATATTGTTAGCGTTTCACCGTCATGACTTTGTCAATTTCATGTATTTTAATGTTTACATGCTATAACTTGTCGTTGCCCAATCCATACACACGAGACTAGGACAGTTTGATGTCATGCGCAGACCATAACTTCCGTTAAAATGACGCTTCCTGCAACGTGCAAAACACAACTTCCGTAAAAATGTCGGGTCACATCAGGACCATAACACAATTTCTTGCAAAATTATACATTCGATCATAGTGATAACGTTAAAAACTAGTGCTATTTAAAGTTTCCACGCAATAACCCTGCCAACTTATCTTATTTCACTGAGCCAGTGTGCTCATCTCGTTTCATTTCGTAACGTTTCACCGTTTCATTGCGTTACACAGGTGTTGTTTTTACAAATTTAACTAAGTTATTCTTGTAACTTGAAGTAAAATAGTATATTTTTCTATTCTACGCCAAACTTTGTCATGTTTTTCATATTTTACTACCTCGGTGTGCCAACGTTGTATCACTTCACAACCTTTTCAGCGTTTCACCACCATCACTTTTTCAATTTTACCTGTGTTTACACATACACACATACGCACATATACACACATACGCACATACGAACACACGCACATACGCACATACGCACACACGCACACACACACACGCACGCACAGACGCGCAGACGCGCAGACGCGCAGACACGCAGACGCGCAGACACGAAGACACGCAAACACGACACGACACGCAGACACGCAGACACGCAGACACGCAGACACGCAGACACGCAGACACGCAGACACGCAGACACGCAGACACGCAGACACGCAGACACGCAGACACGCAGACACGAAGACACGCAGACACTCAGACAGGCAGACACGACACGACACGACACGACACGACACGACACGACACGACACGACACGACACGACACGACACGACACGACACGACACGACACGACACGACACGACACGACACGACACGACACGACACGACACGACACGACACGACACGACACGACACGACACGACACGACACGACACGACACGACACGACACGACACGACACGACACGACACGACACGACACGACACGACACGACACGACACGACACGACACGACACGACACGACACGACACGACACGACACGACACGACACGACACGACACGACACGACACGACACGACACGACACGACACGACACGACACGACACGACACGACACGACACGACACGACACGACACGACACGACACGACACGACACGACACGACACGACACGACACGACACGACACGACACGACACGACACGACACGACACGACACGACACGACACGACACGACACGACACGACACGACACGACACGACACGACACGACACGACACGACACGACACGACACGACACGACACGACACGACACGACACGACACGACACGACACGACACGACACGACACGACACGACACGACACGACACGACACGACACGACACGACACGACACGACACGACACGACACGACACGACACGACACGACACGACACGACACGACACGACACGACACGACACGACACGACACGACACGACACGACACGACACGACACGACACGACACGACACGACACGACACGACACGACACGACACGACACGACACGACACGACACGCACACGCACACGCACACGCACACGCACACGCACACGCACACGCACACGCACACGCACACGCACACGCACACGCACACGCACACGCACACGCACACGCACACGCACACGCACACGCACACGCACACGCACACGCACACGCACACGCACACGCACACGCACACGCACACGCACACGCACACGCACACGCACACGCACACGCACACGCACACGCACACGCACACGCACACGCACACGCACACGCACACGCACACGCACACGCACACGCACACGCACACGCACACGCACACGCACACGCACACGCACACGCACACGCACACGCACACGCACACGCACACGCACACGCACACGCACACGCACACGCACACGCACACGCACACGCACACGCACACGCACACGCACACGCACACGCACACGCACACGCACACGCACACGCACACGCACACGCACACGCACACGCACACGCACACGCACACGCACACGCACACGCACACGCACACGCACACGCACACGCACACGCACACGCACACGCACACGCACACGCACACGCACACGCACACGCACACGCACACGCACACGCACACGCACACGCACACGCACACGCACACGCACACGCACACGCACACGCACACGCACACGCACACGCACACGCACACGCACACGCACACGCACACGCACACGCACACGCACACGCACACGCACACGCACACGCACACGCACACGCACACGCACACGCACACGCACACGCACACGCACACGCACACGCACACGCACACGCACACGCACACGCACACGCACACGCACACGCACACGCACACGCACACGCACACGCACACGCACACGCACACGCACACGCACACGACGCACACGCACACGCACACGCACACGCATGCGTATGCATAGACACACACACACACACACACACACACACACACAGACACGCACACGCACACGCACACGCACACGCACACGCACACGCACACGCACACGCACACGCACACGCACACGCACACGCACACGCACACGCACACGCACACGCACACGCACACGCACACGCACACGCACACGCACACGCACACGCACACGCACACGCACACGCACACGCACACGCACACGCACACGCACACGCACACGCACACGCACACGCACACGCACACGCACACGCACACGCACACGCACACGCACACGCACACGCACACGCACACGCACACGCACACGCACACGCACACGCACACGCACACGCACACGCACACGCACACGCACACGCACACGCACACGCACACGCATGCGTATGCATAGACACACACACACACACACACACACACACAGACACACACACGCACGCACACACAGTCGCGCAGACGCGCAGATATGCAGACATGAAAACTCTTCTTCGTGTGCAACAGCCAATGAAAACGCTCGCCAGGTTAGCGTCCTGACCTCTTGACTATTCACGTGGACACCTTTTGACGTAATTTAAAAAATAAGACACACGAATGTTGGACAGTACTAGTTCGTGAACTGTCCGTAAGGGGCGACACTAATGCACGACCTATCCGCCAGGAGATGTCACTTTAAACAATAAGACGCACGAATTTGCGTAGTATTAGTTCGTGACTTGTCCACCAGGCGGCACCATTAGTTCATGCACTATCTGCCAGATGGCGCCACTTGACGGGAGAAATTCCACCAAAAAAGCGCCAGAATTTTTTCCCCCCGGTTCCACCTTTGACCTTTTTCCCTATCTTTTAACATGGTGACCTTGACCTTCCACCAGTGGAATTCCACCGAATTCCGCCGCTCCGCTCCAGCATCCCTTGATGAAACCCTACATTACTACTTATTAGGTTTCACGTTATTCCATTTATTGTTTGTTTGTATGCATGCATGTATGTATGTATGTATGTATGTATGTATGTATGTATGTATGTATGTATGTATGTATGTATGTATGTATGTATGTATGTATGTATGTATGTATGTATGTATGTATGTATGTATGTATGTATGTATGTATGTATGTATGTATGTGTGTATGTGTGTGTGTGTATGTATGTATGTATGTATGTATGTATGTATGTATGTATGTATGTATGTATGTATGTATGTATGTATGTATGTATCAATGCATGTATGTATGTATGTATGTATGTATGTATGAATGTATGTTTGTGTGAATGTATATATATATATATATATATATATATATATATATATATATATATATATATATGTATGTATGTGTGTATAGATAGATGTAAGTATTTTTGTATGCATATATGTTTGTATGCAACGACTGGTTCACAGTCACACAGCTGAATGACCTGGAGCTATAAATGACATACGTGTTCAAAGTTTCACACTGCAGCACAGGATTTGAAACCGAGTCGAGATTCAGAAACATTACGCGTGAGCCGCATTGCTCCGCAAAATGTGAATGTATGCGTATGGACCACATCACTGCATAATAGTCGTTTGGCTGAATTTTCCGAAATAGGTCGATATGTTGTTCGATTAAACAAGTCAACCTGGGTTTAAATTATGAATGGCTGGTTTGTGCACTTTATAGCACATTTTCTTTTCAACATTTACCTTCTGAACGGAAATATTACCGGAGTGAAGTAGTACAATATTAGTTTTGGAATATTAATTGCAGAGAGAGGTTCAATATCTTCTTAATTTATAATTTATATGCGTGACAAAGTTGGCCAATTAATACCACACTAGCCCAGTTGTAGAGCGCAGTGGCTCAGGGGTAGAGCTTCGAACTCTCGACTACGAGAACCCGGGTTCGAATCCTGGCTGCGGTGTTAATACCTTGGGCAAGTTTATTTCATTCTACATTGCTCCAGTTCACTCAGTTGAATAAATGAGTACCTGGCTATAGGCAGTGTTGGATATGTGTACCAGCAGCCTTCGCGCATTAATTGTAGCATATGGCTGGATGCATTCCAGAGAAGCCGAGATGGTGTCCGAGTGAACAGGGAAGTAAAATGTAAAGCGCTTAGAAATGTCCTGAAGACTGGATACTGCGCTATATAAGAACTTGCCTTTTTCACTTATAGTAAACGTTTTGTTTACCTTCCCATTATTTCGAGAAAAAAAGAATGCATTTAACTTGTTGTATGGTTGTTTTATGCTAATAATCATATATCACAGGGGATAAGTGTATGTGACGGACACAATAATTGACCCACGGTGTTGGCGGTAGCACAGCGCTCGGCAATTTGAGACAGTATTGCCAAAAACACGACCGGATGCACGTATCATAAGTATGCGTACGCACGTGCGTAGATTTAAATTGCAGTACTTAAAACACGCGTCTTTCAGCCATGTTTTATCTATATAGTTCATAACACCTTTTTTCTCTTAACTTGCTTGCTATTGATTTTAAGTAGAACCATTCATTTGTGTTATAGTGCCATGTTAATGTGTTTACCGTATGTTCTGGCTCGTCGTGTCGGTACTATTCTCCCAACGCCAAGTGAGTAAATAGTCATAACATGCTTAACAAGGACAAATTGTCCATATTTCAGTTTAACTTCATTTATTTAGAATAACAAAATATAAGAAATACATATTACATGGACACTACATATCCAGTGAGAAAGAGATATTGTCATTTTCCGTGATATCAGCATGGCTACCATCTTGGATAAAGACACGGAGACAAAGCCTAGTAGCTTCCGCGGGCTTATTATTGTATTACTTTCTAGGTGGCATAGTGCCATTTTGAAGTAAGTATCTATTGTTGGAAATGTGGTTAAATATAAAACATATAACAACTCGTATAATGACGATTATTACAAGAATAATTATGCAATTGTCAAAACCAATGCAACTAATACCAAATCAATATACCATAAGGCGGACACAAGTCTAAGAAATATATATATTTTATAAATCGCATTTTAACGATGGCCGCGAAGATAGTCCTCACTGTAATAGTTCTCACTGCATTAATACATTTTTGTTAAACAACATGTATATCTACGGAGTAGATTCAATGGTACTTACAGATGAACAAATGTGAAAATAGGATAAGCATGTGGAATGTGTTGAATGTTATTACACGAAACTAAGGGCCTGCGACATGAACTATAGAGACACTTTGCCATATACGTATGTATATATATATAATATATATATATATATATATATATATATATATATATATATATATATATATATATATATATATATAATTAGGATGCCAACAATCTAAGGATAATTAAGTAGCATTCATATAACTCATGCGAAAATACCTAATACAGTTGTGTTGTTTAGTTATGAAGGTTCCGAGCGATGTTGTCATAGTACTAGCCAAATAAGATATTTCTTTACGAAGTCCCAGTTGGCGGTGGAACTCAATTCACGAATTGTTCTATTGCGCTGCGTCTTTAGCTGTGATGTTTTGACCCTCATTTATTCGGGTTTGCCGAAGTTATGAGTGACGGTCTCGTGTCTTTTTATTTGAGTCTGTTCTCAGATGACCTATTCGTGTTGACTACATAGGACAAATCATTCCGTGGATACGCCACACAAAAAGGAAACACATACGCTATATTACAAATACGAAATTTACCGGGTAGTACATGAATTGGCAAGAACCGGAGTGTACCAAGAATTATGTAAGCGCATCGTCTGCCATTTCCAAATCAACTGCTCGGCGCGTTTAATTTTTAGCCAATGAACGTCATTTTTGCGTTGTACGGTGAACAATTAACTTACACTGCATCAAATAATAAAATCAAACAATGATATAGAAGTTTGGCGAAATATTTTTTATTGCTTACATATCGATCAGACAGCATTTTCTGGTAAGGGTTGAAAGTGGACTACAGTGTTATGATTATCCAGTATTGCGAATTTGATAGGCAACATTGTGGAGATTTAAAGATAATTTGGATGTATATTTTATTGGGGACGAATTTTCATTAAACAACTCTCCATATAGATCTTCATGTCAGAATCCAGCTCTATAACTGGATGGAGGTCATTCAGACGTGCTACCCCACATTCCTTGTACCACCAGCCTCCCTCATAAAGGTTTGCACAGCTGCCCTTACTCCACCTGTCATTGTCCCTATCCCGAGTGCTGAATGCCATGCCGTTTAGTTCGCTGAAAATATCAACTGAAACACAAACAATGTCATAAACTTGTCAGAATCGTCCACGGTGAGTATACTAATTGCGCTTGACTTCCGTTATACTATCATTTTACCAACAATGGTGATAAATGTACCACGCATGAATTAAGCCACTGCTGCGACATGACATGTCCCAGGACAAAGAATGCTACATGTCTTCTTAACATTACAAGAAATAATGCTTGTCTTTTTAGCATTACCAACTTACCCTTTGGTTTCTGCCATAAAGAAAATCATCTAAAATCATATCAAATCAAAATGTCAACAACATGTGCCACGAAATGTACATGTTTAGGCAGTCGCTTGACCCAATAAGTACATTTCATTAAACAAATACAATATCAAGGTAAATACCCTGCCCTGCCCTGCCCTGCCCTGCCCTGCCCTGCCCTGCCCTGCCCTGCCCTGCCCTGCCCTGCCCTGCCCTGCCCTGCCCTGCCCTGCCCTGCCCTGCCCTGCCCTGCCCTGCCCTGCCCTGCCCTGCCCTGCCCTGCCCTGCCCTGCCCTGCCCTGCCCTGCCCTGCCCTGCCCTGCCCTGCCCTGCCCTGCCCTGCCCTGCCCTGCCCTGCCCTGCCCTGCCCTGCCCTGCCCTGCCCTGCCCTGCCCTGCCCTGCCCTGCCCTGCCCTGCCCTGCCCTGCCCTGCCCTGCCCTGCCCTGCCCTGCCCTGCCCTGCCCTGCCCTGCCCTGCCCTGCCCTGCCCTGCCCTGCCCTGCCCTGCCCTGCCCTGCCCTGCCCTGCCCTGCCCTGCCCTGCCCTGCCCTGCCCTGCCCTGCCCTGCCCTGCCCTGCCCTGCCCTGCCCTGCCCTGCCCTGCCCTGCCCTGCCCTGCCCTGCCCTGCCCTGCCCTGCCCTGCCCTGCCCTGCCCTGCCCTGCCCTGCCCTGCCCTGCCCTGCCCTGCCCTGCCCTGCCCTGCCCTGCCCTGCCCTGCCCTGCCCTGCCCTGCCCTGCCCTGCCCTGCCCTGCCCTGCCCTGCCCTGCCCTGCCCTGCCCTGCCCTGCCCTGCCCTGCCCTGCCCTGCCCTGCCCTGCCCTGCCCTGCCCTGCCCTGCCCTGCCCTGCCCTGCCCTGCCCTGCCCTGCCCTGCCCTGCCCTGCCCTGCCCTGCCCTGCCCTGCCCTGCCCTGCCCTGCCCTGCCCTGCCCTGCCCTGCCCTGCCCTGCCCTGCCCTGCCCTGCCCTGCCCTGCCCTGCCCGCCCAATACATATCCGGCTAAGGCTGCTTGTAGGAACAGAATAATACAAAGAAATGCATCATATTTACCCCCTTTGACCACGATTCCCAGGCTGAACCTGTACTCGTTGGTTTCGTTGGCAACTGTGAAATTCATGTATTCGACGAAATCGGTTCCGCCATAGTTACCATATAGTTCGAGTCTTAGAGTATACTTCTTCTGTGCAGTGATGGCGTGCAGGTTGTCGTTTCCTGGAAAAGACGGTAAGTTTTCTTAATCAATTGTATACAATATTTATATGACGACCATAAGTATGTAAAACATTGAAAGTTTTCAAACCAGCATTCGTAGTTTGAATACAAAAAATTAGAAATATAAATACATATTTTCGCCGTTTTTCTTAGTTTAAACGCAACTCGTTTAGAACAGTTATGCTGTTTGTAAATAATGATTACGCACTGTATTTTGCAGGTATCATAACACTTAACGCAGCCTGTTTGTTTGCAATGTAGAGAGAATAAGGAACTCATTTTCTAATATATCTACAGTTTAATTGTTTTGGATCGGGTGATAATAATTGACATATTGTATATATGTTATATGTTAATTATAATTGCCAATTAATCTTCGTTGTGTATGGCTAGTTACATTAATGTTTATTACTCAGGTGTATATGCGTGTATGAGGTTTTTAAAATCATTTTAAAACTGATTGTTTTTTTACCGTAGTTATAAGCATACGAAGTAAACTGCATTCACTCACCAAGCCAGAAGCTGCCCGTAGGATCGCCAAATCCCTCTTTGTAGCTCTTCCAGTCGCGGTTGAAGTCGTCGTTGTCGGAATGACGTTGGATCACCTGCATGGACAAAAGACAAATAGGTATAATATCAAAATAACTAGTTATGTTTTATTTGTATTTGCCCAAGACTCTGTAATAAGATATAAAACAATACACAAAATATACATATAAAAAGAGGCAAACAATGTAGCTTTACGTGAATAGTGTGAATATAGTATTTTGCATAAATTGCATACAGCACGGTGCCACAACAGCTAGGCTATTTGTCCATAGACACACTGAATATATATTTTCTTAATATATACATATTGAGCTTAAGGGTTTATAAGAGCGTGTTAACCCTGCATTTTTAAAAAGCCTAAGGGAGGAGCGTTTATACTATTTTCAATTAAGCGTCTTTAGCGTCATGTGCATGCATTAGATGATTTAATATTTATGTCTTATTTAAAGTAGCCATTGCAACACTTTGTTAATGCACTATTTGTATAATCAATATCGTCATAAAACAAGAATAGTGAAAGTAATCAAACTCGTATTTCTCCATATATCACAACAAAATCCGTTAGTTCACATTCCTGACCAATGTACCAACATGGTTTGTCTTTTATTCCAATAATGTAGAATATAATTTCGCATCAAGGTCATCAGAAGCAAACAGTAGAGGATTTATTTATTGTTTATTTTATATTTGGAGAAATATCAACAATCTTATTACAAATGTTATATGTCAGTCGCCAGAATTACGTGAAACCTAAACTGGCTACAACTAATCATTAGAACGGATGACGTTCGATCAAGGAATCCCTCTTCCATAATTTAAATACAAATCAACAGGTACATCAATAAGTATATGGTTTTCACGGTCACTAATTATACCATACGAATATTTGACAACAGACACATTGTAAACATCATATTTCGTGATCTTTGTTTAAATAAATAGTGGGGTCTGGTCGGAACACAGCGAGCAGGTTATATTATGTAACATTATTTCGCTGTACGAGTCGATCAAGATGCGTTCATCCCAGCACGGTCGCCTTGGTTCGCGCCATTAATTTGTGTGTGATTAATTATAAATATTATTGCAGGGGTGTTTCGTGATGCATAAATTGTGCGTGTGTCATTTTAGAGAATTGGATCGGCCAAATACGGATGAACTATTGAAGTCCTAGATTGCTTCAGTTTTCTATACCGAGACCCCAGCACTTAGGGAGCCTACAGTTTTCTTCATGAAAAAGCAGACCTGCCAGCGTTTTACCATTTGTTAATAGGACACTTAATCTCTAGAAAGAGCCGGTTGATAAGAGAGCGGCGGAGAGTTAAGAGTGCACGGAGACTTACCATCCAACCACCTTTTTCTGTCGACTGATCGCAGAATACGGGGAGGGTTTCACCCAGTACTGTTATGTTGTACACGCCGCTGGTCGATTGACCTCTTTTCAGCACGTCAGCGCAGTCGGCAGCAGGCGTGGTACTTTCAAGCGCATTCTTCAGGTGACGTGTAACTGTAAGTAAAACATGTCATTGCGATCATCAGTGATTAAATATTAACTTAGCTTCACGCCGAGAACCGACCAACCGATTGTGTTCGTGACGTCATGTCAGTTTCTGCTAAGTACTTGAACGAACGAACGAACGAACGAACGAACGAACGAACGAACGAACGAACGAACGAACGAACGAACGAACGAACGAACGAACGAACGAACGAACGAACGAACGAACGAACGAACGAACGAACGAACGAACGAACGAACGAACGAACGAACGAACGAACGAACGAACGAACGAACGAACGAACGAACGAACGAACGAACGAACGAACGAACGAACGAACGAACGAACGAACGAACGAACGAACGAACGAACGAACGAACGAACGAACGAACGAACGAACGAACGAACGAACGAACGAACGAACGAACGAACGAACGAACGAACGAACGAACGAACGAACGAACGAACGAACGAACGAACGAACGAACGAACGAACGAACGAACGAACGAACGAACGAACGAACGAACGAACGAACGAACGAACGAACGAACGAACGAACGAACGAACGAACGAACGAACGAACGAACGAACGAACGAACGAACGAACGAACGAACGAACGAACGAACGAACGAACGAACGAACGAACGAACGAACGAACGAACGAACGAACGAACGAACGAACGAACGAACGAACGAACGAACGAACGAACGAACGAACGAACGAACGAACGAACGAACGAACGAACGAACGAACGAACGAACGATCGAACGAACGAACGAACGAACGAACGAACGAACGAACGAACGAACGAACGAACGAACGAACGAACGAACGAACGAACGAACGAACGAACGAACGAACGAACGAACGAACGAACGAACGAACGAACGAACGAACGAACGAACGAACGAAAGTAGTAATATGGCGTTTGTTTCAGTACACAATAAAGAAGGAGCAGTTCCGCAGCGAAAAGGAACGTTGTGATTGGTTATAAATATAGACTCGCGCATGCGCGGAGGTGTACTTCCGGAGTTATATATGTAAGGAAGGCGCTGATTGGTTGTATGATGTCACCGCGCGTGCGTAGAGTGTGCTTCCGCTGAAACTTCAGTTGTCGCCCACGGCGCGGTGACATAAGCGCCATCTATCGAATACGCTGCACGTTAGTGAAGGAGCGCCCTCTCGTGAAAGGGACGATTTCCTGTCCTAATATGTATGTCGGCGCGTAGCGGCGTTCCGACGTCACGCGGGAAAAGCGCGTACTCGCAATTTTCGTTCGGCGGCGTATACGGTGATGCCCGATTTAGAACGCTCCGCGCGGCTTGCCGACATCACGCGGGAAAAAGTGCATACTCGCAATTTTCTTCTGGCGCCTTGTACGGTGATTTAGTTCGATCGCGCGGCCTACCGACGTCACGCGGGAAAATAGCGCGACGCGATAAATACGCGCGTTGAGCGCCGAGTGTGTGCCATACGACGAGACGAGGAGAGAGGGAGACCTGTAATGGCGAACTCTATGATCGGCTCGAAACGCAAGATGCGTACGGACTCAGACGAAGAAGAATGCTACAAGAAGAATTTCGTCCAAGACAACTCGGAGGAGGAAGCGACGTCGTTATCAGACGTTATACAACCGGTTAGTGGGGTAGGGGTATATTCAATGCGGCCTGTAACGATAGCTGCGGTGTCGGTAAAAGATGCTGTTTACATTGGTTGCCCGTGTTGTAAACGACGGTTGTATCGAGGCACAAATGGTGACCTGGCATGCGAGTTCCACGGCGAACAAGAGGTTCCGCCCTACTACTACAGTGTCCGCGTTAAGCTACTCGAGGGTGAGACTGGGGCCGTATTGTGGGTGAGTTTGTTCGATGAAGTCGTGACCCAGTTTATTCGAATCAACGCGAACGAATTCACTGGGCTGACTGAGGACGAGAAGAAAGACGCGTTGAAAGAAATTATTGGCACGTCTGTCCAGTTCACTATCAAAAAATGTAAGCGTGGTGCTTACGTGAACTACGATGTCATGCATGCTTATTGATTTATCTGTACCCAGGACACGGTGGAAGTGAACAACTGGCGGGAGGCTGACGCGGTCATGAGAGAAGCGTACGTACGGCGACTGGCGAAATTGATAGCGAGCCTATCGGCGAGCGCTTGTCGCGGATGTCGCGCCGATCATCCAAGTCAGCTTCGGCATGACGTGTGTTTGCTTCGGAAAGAGACGCTGGTCGACCGACTGTTTGAAGAGGCGGTCAGCTCTATTGCAGGAAGCGACATCGTGGCTGATTGGCAAAAGATTGTGAAATTTTGTAATTTTGTGAGATTTATTGACGACAGGTATGTAGGAGTGGCGTAGTCAGTCGTACCTCCTTTACCCAGCAAACGAATACATACGACTGTAGGTATAGTCACTCTACCCCACAAAAAATAAGACAAAACGCATCTTGTCGATATTGTCGCCTTTGATTTCCCGAAGCCGGTGGTCCATTGCGTCCACAAGTCGCTGTAAGACTGGGTCGTTTGCAGACCAAATTTCGGTGGGTGACGATCCTTCCGATGAGGAGGACGACCACGTCCATTGAACGCGTGATGGGCCGTTGTTGGGCAGCGCTGGAGTCCCTCCGTTCGAGCCGAGTGCAGGTTCGGGGTCTGGTGACAACGGAGAGACATCAAAAATCTCGTGACATGTGAGCGACACTGTGGGCGAAGGGCACTCGGCGGCTGGGCGAGGAGGCGTTGGCTGCGGCGAAGTTGGGGTAGATGTGGGAGGGCGGAGCTGAAAATACGATAGTAGCTGTAAGGCTAACCAGTTGAAAGAAGTAATGTACACGTACGCACCCGCGCGCATACATACGTACGTACCCACCCGCACACACAGTTCAAAGCGTCGTAAACGAGCGTACATACACAGACGCGTGCGTGAACGTGCGTACTCTCGCGCACGCACGCAGCGGACATAACATAATCACACGCACGCGCACAGCGTAAACGAGCGTACGTACGCGCGCGCACATACATACACAGACGCGTGCGTGAACGTGCGTACGCACGCGCACGCACGCACGCAGCGGGCTTAATCAATCGCACGTACACAGGGCAAAGCGGTGAAAAGAGCATACATACGCGCGCCCGTACAAACATATAATACGATACAATAAAACGTTATTGTCGCTTGTAATTGTGGGCTTCCTTTTACAAGTAAAAAAAAGTGAAATAAATAAAATTACAACATATACAAATAACGTCACATGTGTTTATCGTTTAGAATGTAGAATGGGCTTCCTTTTACAAGTAAAAAAGTGAAATAAATAAAATTACAACATATACAAATAACGTCATATGTATTTATCGTTTAGAATGTAGAAGAGTTTTACCGAGTACCTGCATTTCGTACAAAGCAGTGACAGAGGCCTGTTTCGTCTTACTTACCTCCGACATCTGCGTCTCGCTGTCGCAAGTATCGTCCATGGGCTCGAAAGTGATCCGATAGCCCTTCGTTCGGAAATAGAACGAACTTTCCTCGGAAGCCATGTTACTTTGCAGAAGCGTGTTTAGACGGGTTCTGTCGGGAACGGGTTTATATAGTAAGTAACTTCCGGGTCCTGTTATGATTGAGGCATTCCTTTCCTGGATAAATCGGTGCCACGCGCTCATTAATATGGCTTTCTCAACGTATGCAATGGGATTCGTGCGGCAGTCTCGTCTGCTATGTAGCAGAAACGTACGTCCCAGAATGTGGACGACTATCAGGAGGCGTGATGTATCATATTCCGAGTTGAGACAGCATCGTTAAGCCGCACGAGGAACTGCATTCCTTGTTCAGAGCTCCACCCACGGGTTGACCCGCCTGTCCGCAAATCAGAGAATCGCGCACCATGTTGCAACGATTCGGCGTGAAATTCGTAAATAGGTACAGCCGCCAAGCGACACGTTGTCGCCGACGTCGGGAAGCGTCGGTCTTTCTAAATCGGGCACCACCGTATACGCCGCCGAAGGAAAATTGCAAGTATGCACTTTTCCCGCGTGGCGTTAGGATAGGATATTGACCCGTTCACGAGAGGGCGCTCCTTTATAACTTGCAGCGTATTCGACAGATGGCGCTAATGTCACTGCGCCGTGGGCGATAACTGAGATTTACACGGAAGTACACTCTACGCATGCGCGGGGCCCTCCTACAACCAATCAGCGCCTTCCTTACATCAATAGCTTCGGAAGTATACCTCTGCGCATGCGCAATCTGGTCACGTGGACCAATGAGAGCCTTCAAGACAGCTGTGACCTTGACAAGTGACCTTGACCATTTATCTGAGATCGTTGAGCCCTCAACACTGACCGCGGGATACGCGTATCTCGACTATAAAAGTTTCCATACTGACAAAACCAAAAGGAAAATTGCAAGTATGCACTTTTCCCGCGTGACGTTAGGATAGGATATTGACCCGTTCACGAGAGGGCGCTCCTTTATAACTTGCAGCGTATTCGATAGATGGCGCTAATGTCACTGCGCCGTGGACGATAACTGAGGTTTACACGGAAGTACACTCTACGCATGCGCGGGTACCTCCTACAACCAATCAGCGCCTTCCTTACATCAATAGCTCCGGATGTATCGTCAAAATAGCACTCAAAATCAAACGTTGCTCTATACGGATAATACCGTCGTTCGTCGTCAACATAAATACCTTCTTCTTCCAACTGTTGAAAGATAGATCGTGGAAAATTATATACTCCTCCCGAATACACGCGTTTGACAGTAGCTTCACAGGAACGTTCGTGTCGATGTAACTTATAAACCGTTTTCCACATAGAATCACACGTTCTGCATCGGTACGAATGACAGTATTTGTTGATGTCACTGATGTAAGAAAAGTGGTTCTCGTGTAAATTCAGATACATCGTTTCGGGGTATCTACACAAGGATCGCCTAACGACTTCTGACTCCACACCTTTCGTCTCGGTATTCGTGAGTTTGAAGACGTTGATGTTCACTTGGAATGCCGTTTCCACGCGAACTAGATCTTCTAGACTGACTCCTTGGAACTGATTTACATCCGCCCCTGGATTATACCGGTCGTGCAAGGCAATTGTCGACGCTTCCAAACGACGAACGTCACATCCTTGGCTAAGGGCCAAACATCGGAAGATGCACAGTCCATCATCGTACCTGACTCCTCTTGTGTCTTTGTCCAAGCTAACTATAGCCTTATTATTCTTGATGTAACCCGGCAGTGTCGTTCTGGGAGCTCCGATGGGATGGTCGCGTGTGTGGTTTACAAAAAATGTCACGTTGGTCACTAGCTGGCAAGTCCAAGACGAATTTGGGCGATTGTTGATGGCGTATTGTAAGACATCCTTTTGCTCGATAGATTTCAGAAAATCCTCGTAGTCTTGAACGTTGGTAATCAAATGCGGTTCTTCTAAATATCTTCCACTGAGATTGTTGGATGAGTGAAAGTATCTCAGTTGGTCCGTTCTCGTGTGTAAACAAGATGTCGGGGGCGTATAAATCGCTACGATTAACTGCGCGCGCGCATGTGTGTGTGTGTGCGTGCGCACGTGCGCGCATGCTATTTGTTTTATATTACAAATATAAATTACAATGTTAAGTGTACAGTTGTTTATTCTATGCGGCAATGTAATTATTTTATATTAGATGTGTGTGTGTGTGTGTGTGTGTGTGTGTGTGTGCGTGCGTGCGTGCGTGCGCGCGTCGCGCATGCTATTTGTTTTATATTACAAATATAAATTACAATTTTAAGTGTACAGTTGTTTATTCTATGCGGCAATGTAATTATTTTATATTAGATGTGTGTGTGTGTGTGTGTGTGTGTGTGTGTGTGTGTGTGTGTGTGCGTGCGTGCGTGCGTGCGTGCGCGCGTCGCGCATGCTCTTTGTTTTATATTACAAATATAAATTACAATTTTAAGTGTACAGTTGTTTATTCTATGCGGCAATGTAATTATTTTATATTAGATGTGTGTGTGTGTGTGTGTGTGTGTGTGTGTGTGTGTGTGTGTGTGTGCGCGTGTGTGTGTGTGTGTGTGTGCGCGTGCGTGTGCGTGTCGCGCATGCTATTTGTTTTATATTACAAATATAAATTACAATTTTAAGTGTACAGTTGTGTATTGTATGCGGCAATATAATTATTTTATATTAGATGTGTGTGTGTGTGTGTGTGTGTGTGTGTGTGTGTGTGTGTGTGTGTGTGTGTGTGTGTGTATGCGTGTGTGTGTGTGTGTGCGCGTGCGTGTGCGTGTGTGTTTGTGCGTGCGACCGACAGAGAGAGAGAGAGACAGACAGACAGACAGACAGACAGACAGAGAGAGAAGATGACCGTCGGCTTTCTTGATCTCGGCCGGCGCCCGGCCTACTAATGAGGTGGGAATGTGACCTAGGGCCGTCTTAGCGAGTGTTTCATGTTATATCGCGTATAAAATACGATTGTAACTACAAAACACTGTTGCCACGGTGTGTGCCATAGTGTTATGTTATGGCCATCGGGAACACATGAAAGGTTTGACTTTCATGCCGTTTCTAGCACCTGGGACATCTTCTTCGCATAAAATAACCGATGGATTAGCGTAGGCTGTACGGCACGCTGTTTGTCCGACCGACTAACATCTATGAATATTCATGATGGCGCGTGACGTCATTCGCGACCAGCGCTCAACCCTTGCGTACAAACGGTGGCGCCACTTAGTGGATTGTATATAATGGGAGATATGTGTAGGCGAGTGGAAGACATCGGTTCAGTGGCGCCGTGCAACAACGAACGTATAATTACTGTCGCATTCGCGGTTTTAGATACACTTCTTTTGTACATATAATATGTAATAAGACTTCGGTATTATAATATAACGTCATGGTATTAGTAGTATATAGGCCTTCGTGGTTTTCTCGTTGTAACATCTCTATTGCTTACCTGTCGAAACATGCTGAAGAGAGACAGAAAATAGTGGATGCTTTCTCCGATGCATCAAAATAAATTCGGGCTGAAGGTTAACATCAAGAAGACCGAGGTGCTGTACCAACCAAACTCTACAAGAACCCGAGAGGAGGATATCATGTTTGATGGAAACAATTTGAATTCTGTTCTTGAATTCACCTACCCCAGAAGCACTATATCAAGTAATGGATGCATTGACGATTAAATATAGGAGGATGGCCAAGGCTAGTGCATCTTTCGGCCGACTACGCCAGAGACTCTGGAAGACCCACCACGGGTCAAAGGCAAGTTACGGCCCATGCGGGTCAAAGGCAAGTTATACCGTCTAACCGTGCTGTCCACCCTCCTATATGAAGCAGAGACCTGGCCAGTGTAAAGACGACAGATGAAAAAGCTGCATGCCTACATGATGAGATATCTGCGTTCGATCATGAGTATAACATGGATGGACAAAAGTGACAAATAAGGAAATACTCGAACGAACAGGGCTGCCATCTATGTAAGATCTTCTGATCGGAAAGAATCTCCGGTGGACTGGACACCTCATGAGGACGTCACCAGACAGGTTACCAAAGCAGGTTCTCTACTCCCAACTGCCTTCTGGTCACAGAAAGAGAGCGCCGCTCCTCTCCGATTCAAGGACACCGTTAAGAGAAACCTGAAGCTGAGAGACATAAAGACCGACTCATGGACATCACTCTCACAGCAGAGAGATAAATGGAGAGCAATAGTCAAGTGATGGAAGCAGTCTTTGTCGCATCGCGACCGACAGCATGACGATGAAAACGATCATAAGGAGAGGACGAGATGGTTGAACTTGCGATAATATCTCGTAGATCGATTTGATCTTTTGTATACGCCTCATTGGAACTGAGTTAGTTCCCGCGTATTCGTCTGCCAGTCTGCCATGTTTAATAAAGTTGTTACGTTCGACACCGAGAATATGATCCTTACCACAGACAGGTTATAACATTTACTGACCACGACGATTTACAAGGAAGTACCCGTTAACCAGTGCACATATCAATAATGTATCGTAGATCAATTTGATTTTTGTATAGGAATTAGTTCAACCATGTTGGTATAGACGGTTAATCTTCTCATCTATCCAGTCTTCCTTCGGGCCTTCCCGGTTTCGCTCGGGTTATGACCTTTACACTTCGGTATAGTGTATTGTCACACTGCCGACAATGGTACGCAAACTACATATACACCATTATACATCTATCTCCATACGCGGTTGTGTTAGAGAAGGCACAACACCGTCACATAAACACCCGTTGTATGTTAAACATAACGAAGAACGGGGATAATGTAAAATCCACGCTATCGATCGACATTACTTAGTTGATAGTGATGTTGCCGAATTGTCATTATAATATTCCTATTACCATACTTGACGTTAATATAATCATTACTGAATCAGCGTCTACTTCATATTGCTACGCCCTTGATGCATGGCCGGTATTTCCCGTGATTGTTAAGTTATGTTTTGCGTGTTACGTTTTATGTTTCGAACAACTGATTTATCTCAATAATAAAAGATTATTATTTTAACATATATCGAGAAATGGTAAGGCTAAGTTACATCCACGGGCTCGTTGATCAATCCATGAAAGTTGGGCGCCCGAGGTGCGGCGTGAAAATTGGGCGCCCGAGGTGCGGCGGCTAAAACCGCGCCGAAGTTGCAGCGACTGTTTTCTCGTTGTAACATCTCTATTGCTTACCTGTCGAAACTAAGTTCATATATGCATTTCTGTTCACAGTGCACACCCTATGTTGTTGCATTAGTCTTTCAAATGGAAAAGCGCTTATTGTCAAAACGCTTGTGTTAGGTCCTACTAGTCTAGGCCGCGCATACATACCTAACGCGCACTGCGTGGTGATAACGATAGTGGTGATTGTGATTTCATATTGAACCTATAAAATAGATACCACCCGTTATCATTACACAGTTTGTCGGGAGTCGAATGTGAATTGTGTTATACAAAAACATTAGCTGAGTTAACCGGCCTTACGCGCGTTAAATTTTGTTTTGAACTTGTGATCCCGGGGCCTCCACCGCAAAGACGACTTGGCACGCCAGATCGCACACAAAATCTGCGAAATCCAAAGTAGATAAATGCACTTTTTTATTTGTGACGCACCAAGATCGCCACTATAGAAACAATACATAGAACGGATAGTCAACGACAAGTCGAGTATAATTTATTTCGGCACATTGTCGGTACTGCCTGGAATGTCTCAACACCGTCGGACAGAATTATTCTATCGACTACGAGACCTCCACGTGGGGCACGCTTTGTAAAAGTGGAAATATGAAATAACAAGTTGAGAATTCCAGCAGAGACTATACATAGAGCGGTTGCTATGTATAAGAAATCTACCTGATCAATAAACGAATATATTTCCTACGTTATCTGAAACTGATTAATTATGTGTATTCGATAATATATATGCAAAACCACACAACAAGATCAAACCATCCTTCACGTAGCTCAAGCAGATATGTTTCTACACTTACACATTCGACAGAATCTTAACGCGAATGATCCAAATAAATATGCAGCTAGTGTACTAACCGCTGCATTGCTAACATCGCTGTCAATATAAACTTCTAATTGAGTTAAAGGATTAAACTAATTGAGCTACTAGAATAGGGTCAATGCGATGATGCATGTCGCCTACTAGCGACGGTATACTTCAAAAGCTGCCGTGCGCAGCAGATTTTTGGCGCACAGCGCGCAATGATACTCGTTGCTTAGTTTCGTTGCTATGCACGTGCACTGAGTTCTAGTCAAACAAATACACAATTTCTTTCATACGTTTTCTCAGTTTGATGAACACTACATTTCCGACGAGTTTTGGTGCCATACTCGGAAACAAATTCAATTCACACTTCCTGCACCTAAACCCGGGAACTCACTGAACCGGCAGGCCGACGCACGAAAAATGAAATCGGCCGGGCATCGTGGGAACATCGGGCCGTCGGCCGGTTTGTTCATTTCGGAACTCACAGAACCGGCCGACCGACCGGCCGTTGCCCGCCCGATGCTACGATGCCCTACGACGTCCGGCCGATGCAAAATCGGCCGGCCGGCCGGCTTAGTTAGTTCCCGGCTTTACGCGGAAATTTGCCATACTGACGAGACGGCGATTTGGGAATAACATGTATTATGTAATCTACTGCACGTAATAAAAATACAGGGATAAAGAATAGCTGCGATGACACACCAAGACTGCAGACTTTAATGACATGGCCAGTGCTGTATCTCCAAATTCAGTTACGAATTGAGTGGATGATATGTTACTGTAACCGCGCAGCGAAACGCCTTAAGTAGTCTGCGTAGCGAGTGTGTATTATAATATAGAATTGTGTCGGCCATACAAACGAAATGTACACTTCTCTGTGCCATATCACATTAGTTACATTGTGTATTCGATGATATATATCACAATATCATCCATACACACAAACCATATCCTTCCTGTATCTTATGCAGAAACTGTTCACACAATGATAAGCTATAGGCCCTAGGCCTACATTCGGCACATGATGAATGACCGAAACAAAAACTGTATGTAGTTATATCTTCTAAACACAACAATGTATAATATATCGTTGTCAGTTTGATTTGTTTAACTGAACAACTGTTCACACAAAAAAACAACGACAACGACTGCGAAACTTTAAAAGCTGCCGCCCAGCCGCGACTGATATCCGGTGAATGAAGCTCAGTGCGCAGTGAAACTCGTTGCTTAGTACCGTTGCTATGCACGTGCACCGAGTTCTGTTTGAATAACCATCAAATTTCTTTTATAAGTTATCTCAGATTGGGAAACACTACATTTCTGACAAGTTGTGTGGCCAACCGAGTACAAATATTCAGTTCACCCTTCCCACACCTTACGTGGAATGTTGCTCGGCTGCCACCGTAGCCAATATACGCGCGCTGTCAAGTTTGACGATTATTTGTCTAAGTTTATTAGCAGCAGCAAATATCATAACATACGGACTACACTTACATATGTCATTACAGTTCATAATATGTCATCAACTACTTTGTTAGGTTTTATTTGTTCAATTATATTATTCACACACTGTCGGGATTATCAGCAGCTCTGGAGCTAAGCATCCATGCATCACGTTACGACTTGCGCTAGACTATCACTTTAGCGGCCCGTGCCGGGGGTTTTGGTCAACATGCATAATGGTAAGATAAAATAATAACAATGCAATTCGTTACATACTTCCGATCAATAAGATTAACATAGCACGATGTCACCATGCGTTTTGAATACAATTTCAAGCGTACTTGTTAGAAGCGGATGTTGCCGCTTCAGTCGAATGGCAACGTTTAACTGGCCAATTAAATATTAACCAGTTCACTGTTCTCGTTTGATTACTTAACGTTAATTACGCCAATATTACTTATTGCTCAAGCTGTAATCCCAAATCCAGTTATTTAGACCGAGGATCGAAATGCCTTACTTAGCGCGGCTCAAAAATAATGTCCACTCGCACTTGCTATGATAAATCTATCGATGTCAAGCTATCGTTGATTTTATTTACCACGACGCGGCCCAAACCAGGACCCGGCTCGTCACCCGATACCGCCGCTCACTGATAAGTACAGCTGCCGGACCTACCACAGCTCGCGTATATTTAGTCGCGGGCCGTCACAAATCTCGTTGCCGGGGCGTTTCTTATAGTCCGGGGTCTCGGACTTGGATACCGACTTGTAAGTGTGCCTGGGGTTCGGCTACACTCCCACGCGTGTCACTTATCTCCACGCCGGTCGGCTTCGCTTCGTTTCCACGACTTCGCGCGGCTAAACCCGTATTTTGGGGCGCCGTGGGCGAGGAAAATTGTGGCGCTTATGTCACTGCGCCGTGGGCGAAGAAAATTGCAAGTATGCACTTGGCGTTCTAAATCGGACATCACCGTATAATGCGCCAAAAGGAAAATTGCAAGAACGCGCTTTTCCCGCGTGACGTCGGGAAGCCGCGGCGCGCCGACATCCATATGGATAGGATATCGACCCGTTCACGAGAGGGCGCTCCTTCACTAACGTGCAGCGTATTCGCGTATCTCGACTATAACATTGTCAATACTGACAAAAACAACGCGCTCGCGCACACACATATACTACGACTACCCTACAAATAGGTACAGCCGCCAAGCGACACCCGTCCTCTTATTCAAGAGAGGGCGCTTCTTTACTAATTCGATAGATAGCGTTCGTGTCACTGCGCCGTGGGCGAGGAAAATTGCGAGTATGCACTTTTTCCCGCGTGATGTCGACAAGCCGCGCGGAGCGTTCTAAATCGGGCATCACCGTATACGCCGCCGAACGAAAATTGCGAGTACGCGCTTTTCCCGCGTGACGTCGGAACGCCGCGGCGCGCCGACATACATATTAGGACAGGAAATCGACCCTTTCACGAGAGGGCGCTCCTTCACTAACGTGCAGCGTATTCGATAGATGGCGCTTATGTCACCGCGCCGTGAGCGACAACTGAGGTTTCAGCGGAAGCACACTCTACGCACGCGCGGTGACATCATACAACCAATCAGCGCCTTCCTTACATATATATAACTCCGGAAGTACACCTCCGCGCATGCGCGAGTCTATATTTATAACCAATCACAACGTTCCTTTTCGCTGCGGAACTGCTCCACATTTATAGTGTACTGAAACAAACGCCATATTACTACTAACGAACACTACAGTTCGAGTCAGCAATTTGGGTACGAACTATGAAAATCTCGTTGTAATATATTAGTATACGTTAACCAAAAGGATGTTTATAAAAATACTATACAATTTATCGTAATTGATAATATAATTTGTTAGGAAAGTTCAAGTAGTTAGCAGAAATGTTTCATGTATAACTGCTAGAGGAAACCGACGTCAGTGAACTTATATAAAATTGATTCCTTTGAATGAGCATAAACGCTCCTCCTCAACCACACCTTATTTGTGGCCTGCGACAAATTTGTGAAACAGGGAATAACAGTAGTCCAATGTACAGGTGATAAGCGCATTAGTACAATTTTTACTACTAGAACGAAGCAAATACTGATTTTCCGATTCTGTCATGGAATGCTGTACAACCACCACTTAAGTGCCCTGTTTCCATAACATGCGTAACAACCTGACGAAATAAGGGTGTAGGCAAAACGCTCGTAATTATTACTAGGTACTGATCAATGTTAAAGCCAAGTATCTAACGGGAGTGATATCACGGTGTACGGACTACGCAGATTTTATTTCGCTGTAGCGCTTACAAACACACATGCACACAATAACACACACACACACACACACACACACACACACACACACACACACACACACACACACACACACACACACACACACACACACACACACAAACAAACACACACACACACACACACACAAACACACAAACACACACACACACACACACACACACACGGAGCGCAGTGGCTCAGGGGTAGAGCTTCGGACTCTCGACTACGAGAACCCGGGTTCGAATCCTGGCTGCGGCGTTAAAACCTTGGGCAAGTTTTTTCACTCTACATTGCTCCAGTTCACTCAGCTGAATTAAATGAGTACCTGGCTATAGACAGTGGTGGATATGTGTACGAGCAGCCTTCGCGCATTAATTGTAGCATATGGCTGGATGTTTCCCAGAGAAGCCGAGATGGTGTCTGAGTGAACAGGTCTGTCAGGGAAGTAAAGTGTAAAGCGCTTTGAACGGTCCTGAGGATTGGATATTGCGCTATATAAGAACTGCCTTTACTTTTTACACACACACACACACACACACACACACACACACACACACACACACACACACACACACACACACACACACACACACACACACACACACACACACATACACACACACACACACACAGACACACACACACACACACACACACACACACACACACACACACACACACACACACACACACACACACACACATATGCACACACACGCATACATACCTACACACACACACACACACACACACACACACACACACACACACACACACACACACACACACACACACCACACACACACACACACACACATACACACATACACATACACTCAAACACACACACACACACACACACACACACACACACACACACACACACACACACACACACACTCATATTCATATTCACACACACACATGAACCGCACGAAAAAAATGAAAATTATGCAGACTTTATTTTGCCGTGGTAAAACACACACGAACACAACAAACATTCAAGCGCGCACACTCTCGCATACACGCATGCACCGCACACATAAACTATAGTACAGTACCTCTCACAGATATGCAATCACGTAGGCATTGTCGCACGCATGCTCACGTCGTCACACACAAAATACACAGACACGTACAAACAAATGCCCCTACTCCACCCTGTGTGATACCGTGATGCCCGGATTAGTAATGAAATTAGTAAACGTAACCAACGTCACCTGCGTCTTCATTGCTGAAACCGCGTTGTAAAATATTACACCGCAGGATATTATATCAATAAGGTGCTGCAGCAGAAATATAACCGGAGGCCTTACAAGTAGTTACAAGTAATAGTAGATAAATATTACATACCATCTGGTGTGGCGTGACTGACAAATGCAACCAAACACACCGCCAGAAGAGACCACACCGTTGTAGACATGACTGCGTAGGCAAGTTGACTGTTTAGGTATGCGTCTTCACAGTTAAATACCTTTGCGCGGCAATAACAACGTACGCCACTTTGCTCGGTCACCCCATCCAACCGAACCAATCACAGTGAGTTACGTGGTCAGGGTAATTCCCCGAAAAAAGCCCCATGTTGAACGTCGGTAAATATGATAATTTTGTCATTATGTCAAGTGGACTGTTTAGGTATACGTATTCACAGTTAAATACTTTTGCGCGACTATACACTTTGCTCGATCACCCCATCCAACCGAACCAATCACAGTGAGTTTCGTGGTCAGAGTAATTTAATCGAAAAAGTCCCGTGTCGCTAGTGGGTAAATATTATAATTTTGTTATTATGTGTGTAAAGCAACACTGTGTTGTGCTTACACTGAACTATTTACGTTCAGCCCCATTACACAAGAAGGCAATATCAAAGCTGATGACGTGGAGCGGTGGTCGCGCGGTAGAGAGACGGACTGTCAATCGAGGGACGGTGGTTCAATCCCACCTGTCGCCATTTCGAAACTTAGGCAATTTCGTTCACCTCACATTTGCCTATGTATTTCGGAAGAGACTCTAAAAGCCGGTGATCCCTTCTACCTGGTGTCTATGCCAGGGGAAGTAAAATATATCACAGCCTCCGCTGTTTGTCATACAGAGGAAGACCTTCTCACAAGCCTGTAAATATATTTTACGAATAATCATTATTCAAAATATGAATGATACGTGTCTGGATATCATAGCAGCACCATCAATCAATATTAAAAAAATACTTGTGAGTAACAACAATTTGACAGAAAACCCCAATGTTTGCCAGACAAGAGTCATCAGCACTGCTCTATATTGCCGCGAGGCTTGGAGAGCATACACAAGACAATATAACACACGAAATAGCGTTCATATTCCTTATAGTAGACTCATATTTGGCATATCCTGGCAGAACATGGTCACAAGAACAATAGTTCCTGGAATGTGCCTCATGTGCACACTATTAAGCCCGTGACATATGTAATTCCCCGCTACCCCACTTATGTTAAACGTTTTGTTTGCCTTCACATTGTTTCGAAATAAAAAAATGCACTTAACTTGTGTTATGGTTGCGTTATGCTAATACTCATATATCACGGATAAGTGTATGTGACGGACACAATAATTGACAAAGGCTGTTGGAGGCAGCTCAGCGCAGGGCAATTTGAGAGTGTAACGCCAGAGACACGATCGGATGACGTGTCGTAAGTATGCGTACGTACATGCGTAGATTTAAATTGAACTACTTAAAACACGCGCGTTTCAGCCACATTTTATCCAAATTGTTTATTATAATAATTTTTTTAGTAACTTGCTTGCTACAGATTTTAAGCAGAACTAGGTAGATAGACACCGTTGTGTTGTGTTAGAATGCCATGTTAAAGTGTTTTCCGTATTCAGTGGCTCGTCGTGTCTTCTTTATTGCCGTGAGGCTTGGAGAGCATACACATGACAATAGAACACACTGAACAGCGTTCATATTCTTTGTCGTAGACACATCTTTGGCATGTCCTGGCAGGGCAAGTTCACAAGAACAATATGTCCTGGAATGTGCTTCATGTACACATTATTGAGGCAGTGACATATGTATGTATGTATGTATGTATGTATGTATGTATGTATGTATGTATGTATGTATGTATGTATGTATGTATGTATGTATGTATGTATGTATGTATGTATGTATGTATGTATGTATGTATGTATGTATGTATGTATGTATGTATGTATGTATGTATGTATGTATGTATGTATATGTATGTATGCATGTATGTATTTATGCATGTATTTATGTATGTATGTATGTATGTATGTATGTATGTATGTATGTATGTATGTATGTATGTATGTATGCATGTATGTATGTATGTATGTATGTATGTATGTATGTATGTATGTATATATGTATGTATGTATGTACATATGTGTATTTCCTCTTACAAAGTTACCTAATAGGACATTTATGTGAAACTGGCCAGTGATTGTAATAATTTTGATGTTGACATTGATGCAGGTATACCAAAAGCTTTAGGTAACAATAAAAAACCTAAAATAATTACAGAAACATGTGACACCAAACACCAAACTAAGTGTTTACCATTTAAGAGTCATTGGACAAATCCGGTCAAGCATCACCGATGATGCGTGCAAAACCCTGGTGCACGCATTCGTCACTGCACGCCTCAACTACGCGAATTCGCTGCTATACCGCCTTCCGCAGACAATGCTGCTGCGTTTGCGACGTGTGCAATATTACGTAGCCCGGCTCGTCAGCCGTATGAGAAAATACGACCACGTCACGCAAGTGCTGTAGCATCTGCACTGGCTACCGACTTGTGTGCGACCGAAGTATCAAATGCTTGTGTTTGCTTACTCGGCGATGTGTGACCAAGCACCGTGTTATCTCGTGGAACTACTAACACGACGTCAAACAAATCATCGACTGAGGTCTGCCTCTTTCCCGCTATTAACAGTACCTACTTTGCAGACGGTCACTCACGGTGATCGCCGCTTTGACGTAGCAGCAGCCGCTCTGTGGTATGGACTGCCGGACAGTGTTAGGTCGGCAAAGACACAGGTAGAGTATAACACATTTATGAAAACACACCTTTTTAGATTTGCGAATTCTGATGTGATCGTGTGGAATTTAATTACATGCATTTACCCATAAGCTATAAAATGTTATCGTATACTTATTACGCAATTAGTATCATTATTAGCATTGTCACATAATGTTATAATATATTAGCTGTTAATTTTTAGTTTAATCATATACTTTTTTATTTTAACATACTTAAGAATAAGTAGTAATGTTAATACTGTGTTCTTTTATTTTACTGTTTCATGTATAGGCTTATATAATTATCATGTTAATATATATATATATATATATATATATATATATATATATATATATATATATATATATATATATATATATATATATATATATATATATCAAATTAGCTGGAGACATATTAATATAATTTACGGTGACACAATCTTTGTGTCACCTTTGTGTAAACAACATACACACTACCACTGCGAAGCATTGTTGACACATCACCCGGAGGAGGCATGACACGCCACAATAGGCGCTACTACAAGTCACCTTCAAGTCACCCTACAAGTCACCCTAAACCCACTTAACGTACTTTCAAATTTATGAACAATTAGAATGAAAATAATATGCATTCATTGTATGTCATTAGTGAACAACTTGATAGACACGAAGATCCGTGCTAGAATTGCCAGGAGTGAATTGGATCGACCTCTCGGCGTATCATAATTGCGTGATAGCAATACTGATCAAACGAGTGTTGCCGAAAGAACTTGAAGTATGAGTGAATAGCAACGTTCTCTTAAATGATATGGTAACAACACTGACCTATTAATTTCAACACTACACAACACAACAATATTAACTATGTAATTCCAATTTATTTATGTTAAGATACCATGTTACATCATAATGTAACATATTGTATTGTTCGTCTTTTTAATTGTTGAAATATGCACTATGTTTGATTCACTCTGTTATCAGCAACTCAGTAGTGGCATCGGATGCCGATATACATGACCAAATACATTTAAATTGCCCTTCTTATAAATGAGTTTTTCAATCGTGTTATAATTAAAATGAAATTATAATAACATTTATAAAATGTATGTATGCACGTATGTATGTAAGTATGCATGCATGCGTGTATGCATGTATGTGTGTATGTGTGTATGTATCTATGAATGCAAGTATGCATGTATGTATGTATGTATGTATGTATGTATGTATGTATGTATATATGTATGTATGTATGTATGTATGTATGTATGTATGTATGTATGTATGTATGTATGCATGTATGTATGTATGTATGCATGCATGCATGCAAGTATGTATGCATGTACGTATGTATGTATATACGCACGCATACACGTATGCATATGTGCAAAGGAAAGGTAAGGTACATTCTTATACCGCAGTAACCAGTACATATGAGTGCTCAAAACGCTTTACGCGTACACTGGCGTGTACTATCTGAACTTCAGGAGGAGTCAGATAATTAAATGGCATCCAGCCACGCTACAACAAATGAGCGAAGGATCCTGGTTCAAATAGCAACCACTGTCTAATAGCAGGTACACAGTCACACAGCTGAATGACCCGGAGCTATAAATGACAAACGTGTTCGTTTCACACTGCAGCACATCAGTTGTACTCTCTCAGTGGACATTCAGAAACTCTTCCCGAGAGCTCTCCTCAAAATGTGTGTATGAATGTATACGCATGGACTACTTCTTCCTCATTACTGTTATTTGGCTGAATGGATCTAGACAGATCGATGTGTTGTTCGATTCAACAAGGCATGTTGCGTTTAAATTGTAAATGGCTTTTAACAATCCAATCTTTGCAACATGTACCTCATGTACGACAATATTACCGGAGTGACGTAATAACATAACAGTTTTTGAATATAAATTGCCGAAGAAGGGCCAATATCCCTTAATTTTATCATTTATATGCGTAATAAAATTGGGCAATTATTTCCCCTCTAGCCCACTTACATTAAACGTGGTGTTTGCTATCACATTATTTCGAGATAAAAAGAATGCATTTATCTTGTTTTATGGTTTTTGTATGCTAATACTCACATGTGGCGGCGGATAAGTGTACGTGTCGGACATAATAATTGGCCCACGCTTTTGGCGGCAGCTCAGCCGCCGACAATTTGTGTAATGCCACAAAAATACGACCGGATGCACACGTCATTAGTATGCGTAGTCACATGCGTCCATTCAAATTGCACAACTTAAGACCCGCGCCTTTCAGCAATGTGTTTATCTAAATAATTTATAACAAAATATTCATCTTAACTGGCTTGCTACTGATTTTATTTAGAAGTAGGTAGACACCATTCAACTGTATTACAATGTCATGTTAAAGTATTTATGTGATTTGGATGTCGTGACCCTCTGCTCAGGGGACTCAGCGACGGCAAACGGTGAAAACGGTGACCTTATTTGACCTGTATTTGTTTCGTATGACTAGCTTCATTTAGTGCTGCTATCAAAATTATATCGCATCCCCTTGGGCAATGCTCTTTATACATATCGATCAAACATCATATATGGTGAGTGATGACGGTAGACTACAGTGTTATGGCGTCATGGAGTATCGCTTAAAGTTATGCACTCGTAGATCAAACTGTGTCAGAAAAGACCGCTAACATACCGTAATACATTAGAACTGCTCGGCTCGGCTCGGCTCGGCTCGGCTCGGCTCGGCTCGGCTCGGCTCGGCTCGGCTCGGCTCGGCTCGGCTCGGCTCGGCTCGGCTCGGCTCGGCTCGGCTCGGCTCGGCTCGGCTCGGCTCGGCTCGGCTCGGCTCGGCTCGGCTCGGCTCGGCTCGGCTCGGCTCGGCTCGGCTCGGCTCGGCTCGGCTCGGCTCGGCTCGGCTCGGCTCGGCTCGGCTCGGCTCGGCTCGGCTCGGCTCGGCTCGGCTCGGCTCGGCTCGGCTCGGCTCGGCTCGGCTCGGCTCGGCTCCGCTCCGCTCCGCTCCGCTCCGCTCCGCTCCGCTCCGCTCCGCTCCGCTCCGCTCCGCTCGGCTCGGCTCGGCTCGGCTCGGCTCGGCTCCGCTCCGCTCGGCTCGGCTCCGCTCGGCTCGGCTCGGCTCGGCTCGGCTCGGCTCGGCTCGGCTCGGCTCGGCTCGGCTCGGCTCCGCTCCGCTCCGCTCCGCTCCGCTCCGCTCCGCTCGGCCCCGCTTCGCTCCGCTCCGCTCGGCCCCGCTTCGCTCCGCTCCGCTCCGCTCCGCTCCGCTCCGCTCCGCTCCGCTCCGCTCCGCTCCGCTCCGCTCGGCTCCGCTCCGCTCGACTCGGCTCGGCTCGGCTCGGCTCGGCTCGGCTCGGCTCGGCTCGGCTCGGCTCGGCTCGGCTCGGCTCGGCTCGGCTCGGCTCGGCTCGGCTCGGCTCGGCTCGGCTCGGCTCGGCTCGGCTCGGCTCGGCTCGGCTCGGCTCGGCTCGGCTCGGCTCGGCTCGGCTCGTGCCACGCTACCCAAAATGCGCGATCCTGGTTCAAATATCAACCAATGTCTAATAGCAGGTACACAGTCACAGAGCTGAATGATCTGGAATTATAAATGACACACGTGCTCAAAGTTTCACACTGCAGCACATACTTTGAACTCGGGCTCTCTCAGTCGAGACTCAGAAACTCTACCCGTGAGCCAGAGCGCTCGTAAAAATGTGATAGATCGATATATTTTTCGATTCAACAGGGCAGGCTTGGTTTAAATTGTAAATGGCGTTAAAAAATCCAATGGCTGGTTTATGCACTTTATAATACATTTTCTTTGCAACATGTACCTCAAGACCGACAATATTACCGGAGTGAAGTAATAACATAACCGTTTTGGAATATCAATTGCCGAAGGAAGGCCAATATCTCTTAATTGTATCATTTATATGCGTAATAAAATTGGGCAACTATTTCCCCGCTAGCCCACTTACATTAAACGTTGTGTTTGCTATCACATAATTTCGCGATAAAAAGAATGCATTGGTCTTGTTTTATGGTTTTTGTATGCTAATACTCACATATCGCGGCGGATAAGTGCAAGCGACGGACACAATAATTGACACATGCTGTTGGCGGCAGCTCAGCGCTCGGCAATTTTGACTGTAATGCCAAAAAATCACGACTCGATGCACACGTCATTAGCATGCGTATTCACATGCGTCCATTCAAATTGCACTACTTAAAGTTGCATTCTGACTTCCGCCATGTTTAAAATACAATTTCCCAGTAAACCAGCATTCTCTATACACTATATATTGTTTTCCTCAACTACTTATCAACTTATTTTCACATAATATGCCATTTTAAGATAAAAAGCAGCAAAAGACGAAAAATTGTTCCGGTGAGCCTCATCAGTTAGAATTCTCTGATAGGTTTAGACCTCGATGAAGGGAATTCCAGTGAAAAGCGCTGTCAGGAAACCACACTAGGGCCACACTAAAAGGCGGATCACAATTGGCAGACCGCACGGAAACGATATACCACATTCACAAAGATGCCACCGCTCGATACGCTCCATATTTACGGCATGTCCAGTTGCCCACATACAAACTATCGCTGGCTACGGGCCTGTACGGTCAATGGCTAATTGAGGATGATTTAAATAACTAGGGTATTGTTGCCTAGTGGCGCCTCTAGCGACTAACGTAGATATGTGGAACCGCCTTTTAGTTTGCCCCATCGTTTACTTACGTTCTAGTTCTAGTTTTTTCCAGCACTCGGCAACGTTCTTTTAACTGACTAGTCTGTATATTGTGGT